>JPKD01001300.1:0-32340 GCA_000750935.1 Pseudogymnoascus sp. VKM F-4519 (FW-2642)
ACCACCACCACCACCACCTCCTCCACCTCCACCAAACCCACCACCACCGACACCCAAGCCAGCACTCTAATCCACACCTACCTGACCACACAGAACCGCCCCTACTCCGCCACCGAAATCAGCAGTAACCTCCATAATGCCGTCACGAAGGCGCGGACGGATAAGCTGCTCAGGGAGATGTTTGAGAGGGGGGAGATAGCGGGGAAGGCGAGCGGGAAACAGTGGGTTTTTTGGGGGGTGCAGGTATGTCTTGTTTTGTTTTCTTTTCTTTTGGGGGTGTCTGGGAGGGGAGGGGAGGGATAGGGAGAGGATAGAGGGGTAGGGGAGTTTGGGGTTTGGAAGAGGGGTAGTGGGGGATCTGGGGTCAGAGGAGAGAGCTAATAGAGGGGTTAGGATCCAAATGCCACCAGCACCCCAGCTGAGCTCGCCGCAGCAGACGCCCAAATCGCAACCCTTCGAGACAAGATCCCAACTCTCAAATCTGAACTCAAATCCGCCTCCACCTCCCTCTCCACCCTCCTCTCAGCTCCAACCACCTCCAGCCTCCGTGACGCCGTCCAGACCCTCGAAAATGATAAACAAGATAAAGAAGAACGTCTCCGCGTCTTGAGAACAGGGAGTATCAAACCCGTTAACCTAGAGGAGAGGGAGAAGGTGGAGGCGGAGTGGAGGAGGTGGAAGAGAACGAGGGATAATAGGTATAGGGCGTATAAGGAGTTGGAGGGGATGTTGTTGGATTCGGGGGTTATTGGGAAGGAGGCGCTTTGGGTACGTATCCCCCCCCCTCTTTCCCTCCCCAAAAAAATAGGACTGGAGGACGCGATGTCTTTGGTGTGGCTGGTGGAAGACGTGGCGCTGGGGGAAACAAGGCAGCGAGATGTGATGGTGGTGGATGATTACGAATACTGATGGTGTGTGTGATATCAGGATATGCTCGGTATCGACGGCCCCGCATGATCACCGCCACGCACTGCTGACCAGAATCTGTCCGCGCGCGCGCTGGCTGGGAGACTATCGATTCGATCTCGATATCTACGAATAGAACAAATTTTTGATGCGGGGAGAGAGCAGAGAGAAGAGAGAAGACCGTGCTCTGGGACGCGGGGATTTATTGGGCTTATTCTTAGCTTTGCGCCACGCTCGCTCATCTGGTATGCGAGGTTATCAATCTTGCAGTATCGCGACGAGGCTGGGTGCGTGGGTGGTGCTTGATTGGCTGGGATGGGGAAAGGCGGGGGAGGGGGGTTCGTAGGGATACGAGGGAGGGAGCAGGCTGGGGATTTTGGGGCTTGGGACGCCCTGATGGGGATAGAGGTTGGCTGGTGGCTTTATTGGAAGAGTTGCAGGTTGCGGTGAAACAGATGTTTTATCACAGGAAGGGGGATAGGTGTTGAGTACCTGGGCTGCATGAGGGAGTCGACGAGTATTGGGCGTATAGACGCGGGTTGCAGGAGCTATGGGTATGATGAGGGTGCTTAATCACTTGGGGCTCTGATAGACATATATGATGGCTATATCATGACTTTTCAACATGAGAGTTGCTTAAAATGGAGTCAAAACGAGGGATTCTACAAACACTGATTGCTGGTATCACTTCCCAACTCGAGTAGATCAAAGGGACATGTGACTTGCATGTGAGAGCTCCTGTCTCAGCACACCCAGTGGAGAAGGCTGTTCTTGTGAACAAGACAAATACGATGGTGCCAAAACCCCCCAACGCTCACAACTCCCAGCTAGGACTCAAGGGAGGGGAACACCACCACACGGCAGTCTGCGGCTGGTAGGGTGGCACGAGTTTAAAGCCCTGATTGGGCGTCCAGGGCCCAAGTCGGCGGATGACCCGAACGGCTCCCATCCCAGCCGGCGTCGATTCTAAATATTCCCCGAGGCGTCCCTCTATCTCGTCTCCCTCGTCATATGCCCCGTCATCCCTTGGGTGGCTACGCGGAGTCGCCGACTGATGGATTCACACGGCATCGCTTTCTGCGCATTGAAATGAGGATGTTGAGGAACCGCGGATTATGGATGGATGTCGACCCAGACTTGAGCAACCATCAGCGCTTGGTGGGCCTTGATGCGTGGGTGGCTGCATATGCAGTGTCTCTACGACGACCTATCACGTTTCGAACGCCGGCTTGAGGTCGGGGAGGTGCTAACGGGATGGGGGGCTAGGTGCTGGAGCTGTCGGCGCCGTGTTGAGACATTGCAGGCGAGGTTGCCAAGGGTTGATATGGTGGGCTAATGGGTGCTATTACCAAGAGATAGATACTAGGGGGGAAAGGAATGCAGCTCCACGGAGTTTGATAGACCGGCGAGAGGAGAGGGAGGTAGGACTTGGGGTATGTTTTCTCGTAACCTTGGGGGTGTATAGCAGCAACCCCCACGACAGGTGTTTTGTTTGGTACACCCTGGCACGCGCACGACATATGTAAGATACCATATGTAAGATATGTAAGATATGTAGAGTAGAAGTAGAGTATGTATGTAGCTTGACTGAGTGAGAGTCGACCTGTGTGCCCTTGACTCGCCCAATATATGCGGAGAAAAGCTATCCTTGGAAGGTTTCCCCTGTAGAGCAGGGATGCGTCCACCTTTTGCAGCGGTAGGATAGAGTTAGACCATGGGCTATGATGGCAATGATGGCTATGCCAAAGCCAAAATCAGCGTGGCTGGTGAGCATGGAGCATGGTCAAACGGCGGGAAGTCGGGGGGATTCCCACCACTTACCCATTACCCATTACTACTACTATACTACTAACTTCTATGTATATGTATACTACTACGACGACTACGGTATATCGCGGATCACGGTATATCGCTTCTTAAATCGCTTATATGCAACCCCTCCATTCGAATATCCATCCGCCCTTGCTGCAATCTTCCTTTCCTATTGCACCTTCTCTTCCCCTCCCTTCACTGATATATTATATTATATTACTCACCCATTGCGCTGTGGGTTTCCTCGTTCTCTGTCACTGTCATGTGAAGGCGGAATATACCCCTCGATCGTTATATTTGTTGAGTTGATATACACACGACTTGAGTGTTACAGTGCAGGAAGCAGCTAGCTATCTTCATCTGCTGCAGATAGATATATGTGCTGCTCCCTCGCCGCCTCAACCGTCTCAACGGGATCATACGGTCATACTCATACGGCGATTATCCTTTTGAACCCCGAAGAAAAAGAACCCTACATTGTAACTCGATCACTGGATCACTGAACCACTCGAACCGGAGCATCAATAACCAGGGGACCAGCTTACCAGCCTCCCTCCCGTTCCACGATAAGCTAACGGCCCGGGAACCAAAGCGGTCAGAATTTATTGCCAAATCACAGGCGGCACGACAGGCAGTGAAGTTCCGTGCACTAATCCCAGCCGAACCTCACTCCATCATCTCAAGTCACCTTTGGTAACGGAACTGTACGACACACAACGCACCACAAACCTCCCCAAACGACCCCCAAAACACTCCTCGAGTCGGGCCCCCAACTTTCCACGACTCGATTTTCTCCCCGCGACAATCCCGACAAATCTCCACTCTGTCCTCTTTCCAACAACCCGTCCCTTCGCAATCGGAGCTCACGAGACTTGCAGTCTCGTCCGTGCGACGACCCCACCAATTCCGACACAGAATACCCACAGAAAACTCACGATGCTCAGCAACAGCAACGGCGCTGCTGCTGCACCGCACGCCCGGAATGGCAGCGTGAGCGGCGGTGGCCCTCCGGCCGATATCCCGCCGTACAGACATATGAGCTCTGGGAGCCTCAACATCCCGAATGGGCTGGGGCAGCCGAATGGGAGCGGTCAGGTGCAGGCTGCTGGAGCCATGGCGCCGGGAGGCAGGTTTGAAGGGCCGCGGAGCCCGCCGGGAAAACAGAGTAGGTTGCCTCCTTTGGACCCCTGGGGAAAAGTGGCATGGTGTGCTAATGCGATTCTGTAGACACATCGCATGTGCCTTGCAAGTTCTTCCGCCAAGGCGCGTGCCAGGCGGGGAAGGCGTGTCCATTCAGTCACGACCTCTCGAGCACTACTGATAACGTGTGCAAGTACTTTGCAAAGGTTAGTGAGGGAGTGTGTTTATGGTGACTCGTTTTCTGACGTTTTCTAGGGCAATTGTAAGTTCGGGCCGAAATGTGCCAACATCCATGTACTACCGAACGGGCAACGAGTAAACTACCACAAGGGAGGGCCGATTGGAATTGGCGGATTAAACCTGGGTGGACGTGTGCATCCGGATCAGTATCACAGCCAGAGTTCGGCTTTGACAAACTCTCTATACCGCGCGAATATGGGAGCGCAACAGCCGTTTGGTGCGCCTTACTCGCCCTTTGCGAACCAAGACGAGGGCTTCCCCCGTGGCGGCATGGATATTGGCGTGCCGACGATTGACACGAGTTATGCGTCGCATCCCGGGTCCGCGTACGGCTCGCCTCGAGACGACGACTTACAGAGTCGTTTCGGACTTGGACTGTCGCCTGTCCCGGCAAAGGGACTCAGCGTCTTAGACGCCCCGCTACCTGCATCTTTTGATAGCAATGGGGTCTCATGGATAGCGAGACATGGGCCGGTGGCAGCGTCTGTCCCTTCGAAGTTTGGTCTTGAGTCACCACCACCGTCGCTAGGATTCGCAAAGGATGGAAGGACATCTGAAGCGCTTAAAAACCTATACAGCTCCGCGTTCGGCGATGATACGCGCGATAGCTTCAACGGAGCTGCCTCCCCTCCAGCTCCTCTCGCGGATGAATACTTCGGAAAGAGGCTCATGCATTCACAGCGATTCGCAAGACAGAAGATCATGTCAGCTAGTCTGCCAAAGGCGGGGTTAGCAATCGACAAGGACTGGGACAACGATTTTACTTTCGAGGAAGATTACCTACCAGACAACCTCAAGGAGCTTCTAACTCCACAAGAGAAGGCGCGAAGAGGATCCAGAAACGCCGAAGAGGAGAGTAGGCCCATCTACAGCGGCAACGGGACACCAGACGCATCAAGCAAGTTCGGCTCCCCATCAAACGCGAGCCCTTCACGCTGGGGCCCGCTATTCCAGCGCCAACAGCGCGAAGAGGAAGAAAAAGCCTCCCGAGCCTCAGTCTTCGGCCATGTCGGCTCACCGCTCCGCAACTCATCTATGACATCAGCTTCCATACCCGCCGTTAGCCGCTCAGCTGCCGCTGCCGCCGGCGACGCCTCCCCATACGTGGCTTCCCCACCCCGCCAATCCTCCATGTCCATCATCTCCCAACAACTCCAACGCACGCGTCTTGGCCGCACCGAGTCCGCTGGCGCCGAGACCAGCCTCCTTCCAGCGGTGCAGCGCGTGACTAGCAACCCGATAGGTGCACCTACGCGCCCTGAGCGTGCTGCTAGCGGCGCTAGTATCGGCACCAGTTTGGCTGCGGGAAGAGTCAATATGCCGATTGATGAGGAGCAGGGAGACTTCGTGTTCAGCATGGAGGAGGAGGAAGATAAGGAGCGCGAGAGCACCAAGAGGAGTAGCGGCGGTGGGTGGAACTACCCCGTTGGCGCTAGGAGCCTGCATTCCGCGAATGGCGGGCGCAATGGGACGACGAGCGGGGGCGGGATGGAGGGGATGTTTGGGGTGACGAGGTGATGGGGTGGTGGTGGTGGTGGCATTATTCAAAATGGGAAAGGGTGGGGGTGGTTGAAAAGGAGTACAAAGCATGAAACTATAACTAACATCAAACTTATGTTTGTGGATGCATCAAGCGACGTGTTGGGGATGGATCTGGTACTGGGATTATGGCGATCTAGGGTGTTTGATTTTTTTTTATCTGGCATGGCTGATTTTTTTTGTTTTAATGTATTATATTTATATAGGGTCGCAAGTGGTTGGTTGGGCTGGCAATATATATATCCGAATATGCGGACAGGGAGAAATGGTCAGGATATATATATCTTCATCCAAATCGATGGCAACTTGTCGTGACAAATAGGATCACTGTGAAGGCTCCATGTAAGAATTTAAAATATTGCCAGCAAGTCCTATATATTTAAATGGCTCGTAAGCTCAATATTGTACGGATTTATAACATATGGCCTGGTATGTGGTGGAGACCTTTCGTTTCGCATATGTCGTAATATCGTTTTTGAGCAAAGACCCTCGCGTCCCATCTCCACAAAAGCTGCAAACCTCAAAGTCAAGGAACCCCAACGAACCTCCACATACCGCTGATGAGGATCCACCACCATAACGATGTATAGACTGTTTATCAACGCGTCTATAATTGCAGAGGATAGACCAAAGCAGTCCTGACAGAAAATATCACGTCCTCAAAACAGTCACGTGTGCTCCAGACCAGCAGCATGGCGAGCCAAAAGCCCCTATCCCACGACGCAGTCGCGGAGGCGGATAACCCGGCCACGCAGGCGGTGGACTTCCACCACCCCTACACACCATATTCCATCCAAGAAGAGTTCATGCAAACCGTCTACTCCGTCCTCGAGCGCGGCGACTCCAGCGTCGGGATCCTCGAATCGCCAACGGGGACGGGGAAATCGCTGTCTCTCATCTGTGCCTCGCTGACGTGGCTGAGGGAATATAAGCGCCGATGCTTTGAAGAGGGGATGAAGATGGAGGGTAATGAGGAGGAGGATGAGCCGGAGTGGGTTATTGAAGCGGCTAAGGCGCGGAAGAGGAAGGAATTATTAAGACATCGGGAAGAGATGGAGAAGAGACTTGAGAATGCGAGGAAGAAAGAAGCGGCTATGAAAAAGAGGATGTTAGCGGAAAGTAAGGGTGGGAAGAGGAGGAGAGTCGAAGAAGGCGGTTTGGGAATGGAGAAACAGGACGATGAGGAACAATTCGCGCTTGATGACTATGAGAGCGATAGGGAAGCGGACGGTGCTTCGAAGTCGGGAAATTCGTCAAGTGGCCTTTCGGCGGAGACGCTGGCGTTGATGGATAAACTTGGGGTGGGGTATGGGAAGGCGAGGGAGGAGGAGGAGGAGGAGGAGGAGGTTGAAGAGGAAATTAAGATTTTTTACTGTTCGCGGACGCATTCTCAACTCACGCAGTTTATCAACGAGTTACGCCGCGTTAAGATCCCGCCTGCTCTGCAACCGGAACCCGCGCCCGTCAAGCCACTGCTGGAAGAGGAGTTTAAACATCTGACTTTGGGGTCGAGGAAGAACCTCTGTATTAACCCGTCTGTCAACAAACTTCGATCCGCGACGGCGATTAATGAGCGGTGTATGGAATTACAGCAGTCTGGCACAGCAGCGGATAAGAAATGCAGCTTTATTCCCAACCAACAGAACCAGCCCCTTGTGAACGACTTCCGCGACCATGCACTCGCAACGATACGGGATATCGAGGAACTAGGCGACCTTGGGAAGGAGATAAAGATATGTCCCTACTACGCCTCACGATCCGCCATAAAACCCGCCGAGATAGTGACACTTCCATACCCCCTACTTCTACAAAAGAGCGCGCGAGAAGCGCTGGGTGTGAGCGTCAAGGGCCACGTCGTGATCGTAGACGAAGCGCACAATCTCATGGATGCCATCGCCGGTATCTACGGGATCACAGTTTCGCTGAGCCAGCTAAAACGATCGAGAGCGCAGATTGGACAGTACCTGCAGCGGTTTAGGAATAAACTCAAGGGCAAGAATAGGGTGTATGTTGCGCAGGTTGTGAGGTTGATTGATTCGCTGGCGCAGTTTTTGGATGGGAAGGCTGCTGGGCAGAAGGGAGAGATGGTGGTGGAGCCGAGTGAGCTGTTGGCGGGGAGGGGGGTGGATCAGATTAATCTGTATAAGCTGATGAGGTACTTGCAGGATTCGAAGCTGGCGAGGAAGGTTGAGGGGTATATCGTTTTTGCGGAAGGTGCTGTTGCGGATAATGGCAATTCAGCTGGGAAGGCGAGGAAACCAGATGCAGCATCTGAAGCTGCCACACCGACGCTGCAGCATATCCAGTCCCTGTTGGTAGCGCTCACGAACCCATCAAAGGAGGGAAGACTCTTCTACGTCAAAGACCCCGAAACCTCGGATGTCGTCCTCAAATACATGCTCCTCGACCCAACACACCACTTCCAAGAGATCGTCTCCGAAGCCCGAGCTGTCATCCTCGCAGGCGGAACTATGTCCCCCATGGCGGACTACACATCTCATCTACTATCATATTTACCAGCTGAGCGAATCACGACTCTGAGCTGCGGGCACGTTATCCCCAAGGAAAACCTTCTTGCTTGGACTTTATCAAAGGGACCTACGGGGAAACCATTCGAGTTTACCTTCAGCAAGCGCGCGGGCCGCGAGGGGGAGGAGATGATAGATGAACTCGGCCGCGCCGTGCTGAATATCTGCACCATCGTCCCCGACGGCATTGTTGTTTTCTTCCCAAGCTACTCCTACCTCGACACTGTGATCAAGCGATGGGAGGTCGTTCTTGAACCCGGCAGGCCTAGCATATGGGAGCGGTTGGGGAAGCGGAAATCGCTGTTTCGGGAAGCTAAAGATGCGAAGGTTGGGGCGGAAGACGTGCTCACGGAATATGCTAAGGCTATTGATGGGAATCAGGGCGGGTTACTCCTCAGTGTTGTGGGAGGGAAAATGAGCGAGGGGATCAACTTCAGCGATCGTCTCGGTCGCTGTGTTATCATCGTCGGACTTCCATTCCCCAACATCATGAGCGGGGAATGGAAAGCCAAAATGTCCTATATCGAAACCGCCACAATCGAACGTTTGGAAGCTGCCTCCGAAGGCACACTATCTAGTCGACAAGCAGCCAGGAAGGCAGAAGCGAGGGAGTTCTACGAGAACGCGTGTATGAGGGCGGTCAACCAGAGTGTGGGCCGGGCGATTAGGCATAAGAATGATTTTGCGTCTATTATCATGGTGGATGGGCGGTTTGGGAAGGAGGGGATTAGGGGGAAGTTGCCGGGGTGGATTCGGGATGGGTTGGTGGAGGGGTGTGAGGGGAAGGGGTTTGGGGAGTTGATGGGTGGGTTGGGGGCTTTCTTTAGGGGTAAGAAGGTGACCTCTTAGTGAAATGTATCTGTGATATGTATGCAAATACGATTTTTATATCGGTATAGCTTCTGATGGCCCTCAAAGGGGTTGATCACGTGACCACAACATTGTCTCTCGATTCTGGATTGAATGGTCTCCAACAGCAACAGAACTCGCAGATTTATTTGACTTCGATTTCATATACTGAGTTCCAATACTGAGTTCCAATAGACTATTATATAATACATTTCAATTGCGGTTCAATAGCGCCTTCAAATAATTGTCAAATTACTATATTGAGCATGTCGTCGTCACTCACTATCGTCTCACTATCGCTCCTATCCACGGTAGGGTTTCCAGCCCTGACCGATAAGCGAACGCGCTAGCAATTGTGAAGTCAAGCAAATTGAAGATTGTGTACAGAGAATTGAAGGTCATCGACAAATTTACGGCACTCGACATCCTCGACAATGCCTACCCATCTTTCGAAGACCCGCAAACAGTACGTCTGAACCAGATCTCTACCGAATCTATATCATCGGCATCAATGCAAAACTTGAGCGATGATGCGCCCCTCAGCGAAAGCTCGAGGGTGAGCGCCGGGGCGAAGCTTTAGCCTCGTTAGAATTTTGTCGTACACTGTACTGACATTTTCATAGCCGCGGTCATGTCTCCGCCGGTAAGGGACGTGTAGGAAAGCACCGCAAGCATCCAGGTGGTCGTGGTCTCGCTGGTGGTCAGCACCACCACCGTACCAACATGGACAAGTACCATCCTGGTTACTTCGGAAAGGTCGGTATGCGTTACTTCCACAAGCAACAGAACCACTTCTGGAAGCCTGTTGTCAACCTCGACAAGGTATGTATATCCTCTGATATTTTGCCCTGCGACAAAAAGGCCTTCAAGCCGTGTCGTGGTGGTGGAGAATGGTGGCTAATAGACTCGCAGCTCTGGTCGCTCGTCCCCGCTGAGAAGCGTGAGGAGTACCTCCAGTCCAAGAACACCGACACCGTCCCCGTCATCGACCTCCTCCCCCTCGGATACTCGAAGGTCCTCGGAAAGGGTCGCCTGCCAAACATCCCAATTGTCGTCCGCGCCAGATGGGTGTCCAAGCTCGCTGAGAAGAAGATCACCGAGGCCGGTGGTGTCGTTGAGTTGGTCGCATAAATGGGTTTATGATTCAGGGTTGTTATTCTAGTCGGTATATCATGGCATGAAAGGATTGGCATGGCTACGGCTATCGGAGTTCGATCAATGATATCAAAACACATCACGAACAATTTTTACCCTTATGTGACTCCAGCTGTGTTTGACTCCGTGAGAACTCTGAAAAAAAAAATGGGCCGAAGATCCTTCATTCTCAAACAAAACAGTCTTGAACTTTCTTTTGTATGTGATTTGTTGTATTACAGTACTTCTATAATCGTGGTATCTCTAGCTGCTGAGCAACGTCTTAAACGCCCGGAATGAACCATGATGAAGCCTACCCTATGCAATGCCCCTTAAATGCCATCCGTCCCCAACTCCCCCAAAACATTCGTCGCTAATCATATCATATTTATCTCGTCCTCATCCTCGTCCTCCGTAGCTGCCTCTTTCTCCCTCAAGAAAGGATGCTCCAGTGCTTCCGCTGCACTTATCCGCTTGTTTGGATCCAAATCAAAGCAGCGTTCCAAGAATCGTATCGCTAGTTTCTCCTCATCGCTCAACGAGACATCCTTCCCATTCGCATCGTTTTCTGTCCTGCACGTGCTCCACAGAATAATCTTCTCGAGACTGAATCCCTGCTGCCCGACTGTTGGGATGTTGGTCTCAAAGACAGTTCCGTGTAGCAGCGCCCCTTGCTTCATACGCTTCGAGCCGAAGATTGTTGCAATCTCAATCATGGCCTCAACGTCGTCTGCTGAGTTGAAAAACGGAAAGCGTCGTGACAGGATAGTCAGGAGAATGACACCCACGGACCAGATGTCGATTTTGGTTGTTTGTGCCGTGCACTTAAAGAGAACCTCTGGCGCACGGAAACCACGGGTTCCAGCACGGTTTGCTCGACGTGAAGGGCGAGTGTCCTGTTTAGGATAGCCAGCTGCAGGCCCATTGGCCGCCGCGACGCTGTTATTGATATGTCTCCGACGATCCATGGAATGTTGCTGGCATAGACAGGGCTTGCTATCCGTTCCCTCGCGCTCAGCAAGACCAAAATCGACGAGCACACCGTGCCGCCTTGACGGCTCATAAAGGAAGTTTGTGGGTTTGATGTCACGGTGTAGAATTCCCTGCTTGTGGACTGCGGCGAGGGCAACGAAGAGGGATCGGAAGTAGATACGCATATCTGGGATCGTCATCTTCCGGAAATACTCTCGGAAGTCTGAGTGTTTGAAGTAGGGGAGGACGGCCACCACTTGGTCAGTGTGGCGGTAGGCTGATATGAGTGGGCAGACAGATAGACAACCACGGAGATCGTTCAGGAGATCCAGCTCGTTGAGAATGCGGGACGGACTGCTGGTAACATAGATTTGCTTGATAGCAACAAACTTTGGCTTTCGACGGGTAGGTTCAACAGAGCCTCTTATTAAGTCTGGCGCAGCCCATTTGGCATTCTTCTCGATCTCCTTTTGTTCCAAATCCCAGCTGTTTTCAAACATGTCATAATTCAGATCCTCTGCCTTATAAACCGTAGAAAAGGTCCCTGCATATCGTTAGAATCCAACTCGACAACGGTTCAAAGTATAAGAAAACTAGCCTTCTCCAATTCGATTTATAAGCCTGAATCGATCTTTAATGCCTTTGAACGTTGCCACGAATTTGTCCATGTCCTCTTGAACTGCGGGGTCGACTTCCTCTTCACTCTCCTCGGACCAGTCGGAGTACGCATCCGTTTCCAATTCGGCCTGCTGGGCCCATCCCATCTCTTCATCCTCTATCATTTGGTCATGAGTCTCCTCGTCTGCGGAGTCGTCAATCTCTGGGTCTTCGTCGTTTATGCCAAATTGGGCAGGTCGTGCATAGTCTTCCACCACGCTCATTGCGTCTTGTGAAGTCCAATTGCTCAGAACCAGTATTGTTTATTGCAATTACCCCGGTCCTATATTAGGAGCCACAACAGTACAAATTTGCCTTAACAATTACCGAAATTCGAATCTTCGAGGCGCTTCGAGGGCGGTTCGCGACGGAGAACGCGCTCTTATCAACAGTTGACTAGACTCGATTAGGAACGAAAATCAACAATCGCGACCACCGATCGTCCACGGTGATTATCATAAACAATCTCATCCGTCACAACAAGTTAGCAACGACAGACGACAGCTGCTTTGTTTGAAGCTGACGAACGTTTGGCTGTAAGGCATATTTGCCGCGCACTTGCAATTATTCGCAATCATGGACAATATCGACTTCGACATCAACGATGCGCTCAAGCATTACATGAGCGACCCCACGAACATGCCCACCCCAGAAGCCGACTCGAACCTCACCGACTGCGAAAACGACCCCGAAGCCTTTACGAACTCGTTGATAAACAGTATCTTGAATCCGATTGTGGACTCTGTCGCAGAGAACCCAGATGCTATCACGAGGAGTTCTTCGTTCGACTCTTTGCAGTTCCTTCTAAAGTGTGCCCCAACTTCCATTACTGCTTCAGACCCCCACATCTCCTCCAAAAGCCCAAGTCCTAAACTCTTCCTGCTTTCTAGATCAACGTCCATTCTCCCGCCACACGCCTTGGGCAAAGTCCTAGACCTCGTCGTCTCGGGCTTGTCCGCCGAAGCCGATATAATCAGCAATGATCTCGAATCAGACGAGCAGGATATTATCGCACACCACAAACAACTTCTAGAAATCTTCGGCTTTTTGTTACAATGGACGTTGGCAGCTGTGGAAACGAAGGCGGCGGAGAAACCTACAACAACACCAGCAGCAAGAGGTAGAGGCAAGGCCGCCAAGCCAAAGGCTTCAGCAAAAGACGCCAACTGGGACTCGTCGGCGCAACTACAGGTTGCTCTCGAGGTCATGTGCAAGGTGCTGAAGCTCAAGCTCTCGAAGATTTTCCTTACTACATCTGAACGAGACACATTTATTGGCTTACTTACAAGGCCGGCGTACTTGGTTCTGGAGAGCGAGCAACGTGTCAAGAGTACAGCAATCCGCATGCACGTTTTCAAGGTTCTGTGCATTGCAGTGAAGCATCATGGGCACGCCTATGCTGCCCAGATCTCCATTGTGCAGAATCTAACATATTTTGAGCATCTATCTGAGCCTATGGCAGAATTCTTACATATCCTCGCGGAGCAGTACGACTATCCCCAACTAGCAGATGAGGTCCTTAGGGAGCTTAGCAACAAGGAGTTCAACAGCAATGACACGAAGGGGCCGAAGTCGGTATCTACATTCATGGTCAAGTTCTCTGAGCTAGCACCAAGGGTGGTTATCAAACAGATGACCATGATTGCAAAGCAGCTTGATAGCGAATCTTACACCCTACGCTGTGCTGTTATTGAAGTGTGCGGAAACATGGTCGCGGATTTAAGCAAGCAGGAAGAGCGTGGAGAGAACCACAAATCGCAGCTGAACGCCTTCTTCGACGTGCTCGAAGAGCGCTTTCTCGACATCAACCCCTATTCCAGGTGCAGAACAATCCAAGTTTATATCAAGCTCTGCGACCTCGAGCAGAAGTTCCCAAAACGCAGACAAAAGGCGGCTGAGCTGGCCGCTCGAAGTCTCGAAGACAAGAGCAGCAATGTCCGCAGAAATGCAATCAAACTCCTTGGGGCGTTAATCAAAACGCACCCATTCAGCGTCATGCATGGCGGGGAGCTCAATTACCAGGATTGGAACGCCCGTTTAGATGCTGTTGATGCGCAATTGAATGCGTTAAGGCCTCCTCCGGAGACCCCTGGATTGGTGGACAAGACTGCCGCGACTGTTGACGAAGCACTTCTTGATGAAGCGACGCAAATGGAGACCGACTCGCCCCAAAAGCCTATGACTGATAGCCAGAAAATTGCGGCTGTTCAGAAAGCGCAAGAGGAAGCAGCAACTTCCGAAGCAATCGGCAAGTTGACACTCACAAGAAGATACTATGTCGAAGCGTTGAAGTTCATCGAAGTCTTACACGGAGCAACAACAACCATTTGTCAATTGCTTGGCTCTAAGAATAAGAGCGAGGTGATAGAGGCGATGGACTACTTCAAAATCGGTGATGCATACAAGATTGAGCAAAACAAATTGGGCATTCGACGCATGCTCCGACTCATTTGGACAAAGGGAAACAGCGATGAAGGAAAGGGTGTTCAGTCCCACCTAATTGATTGTTACAAGACGTTGTTCTTTGAAGCACCGGACTCCTTCAGCGCAAATGATGCCGCGAATTACATTGCGAGGAATATGATCAGTTTAACATTCGGAGCGACTCCGGCTGAGCTTACATCGTTGGAGCAGCTTTTAAGCACCATGATGAAAGCAGGCCATGTTTCTGAAACTGTGATTTCGAAGCTTTGGCAGGTGTACGGTGTACAGAAAAAGGAAATCTCAAAGAGCCAACGCCGCGGTGCAATTATCGTGCTTGGTATGTTAGCCACAGCAAGCCCTGATATCGTTGTTGGTGAGCTGGAGACGATGCTTCGAATCGGGTTGGGAGGACTCGGAAGGAGGGACCTTCAGCTTGCTAAATATACGTGTATCGCCTTGCGCCGGATCAGTCCAACAGGGCGCCAATCCCAGGAGTCGGGTTCCAAATTTTCAAAGCTCCCCAACGACCACGCGGTTCTCTCCAAACTTGCTTCGATAATTGAAGTGGAGTCTGATAGCAAAGAATGGTATGGTGTTGCCGAGCAGGCTATCAGCGCCATCTATGTCCTATCCAAGCACCCAGATACACTGTGCTCGGAGATCTTGCGAAGGAAGACGAAGCATGTTTTCCAGAAGCGTCAAAAGCCAGAGGCGCCTGCGCCTACGCCTGCTGCTGACCCGGATGCCATGGACGTTGATATGATGGAAATCGACGAAGAGGCACCACCAACTCCACCACATGAGGAAGAAGAGCCTACCGAGCCTGGCCAGAAAGGGTCTATTGCATTGTCTCAGTTGCTGTTCATTGTGGGCCATGTCGCTATCAAGCAAATAGTCCACTTAGAGCTTTGTGAATTAGACTTCAAGAGGCGAAAAAATGAAAAGGACAAGGTTAAGCCCGCCGAGACTCCAGCAGAGAAGCAGGCCAAGGAAGACGCTGATGATCTCGACCTGATTGGCGGGACTACGGAGGACGACTTCACGGAAGCTATGGCACATATTAGAGAGCGAGAGCTTCTCTATGGCCCAGACTCTTTACTGGCCAATTTTGGTCCGCTCGTGGCCGAGATCTGTTCAAACAACACTAGCTACAAAGACCGTAACCTTCAAGCCGCAGCAACGCTTTGCTTAGCAAAGCTTATGTGTGTCAGTTCCGAGTACTGCGAACAGAACCTCCCTCTTCTGATTACGATCCTTGAGCGCTCTAAGGATCCCATTACCCGCTCCAACGTCGTCATTGCCCTTGGGGACATGGCCGTCTGCTTCAACCATCTCATCGACGAGAACACGGACTTCCTATACCGCCGCTTGAATGACAAGGATGCTAGTGTCAAGCGTACATGTTTGATGACATTGACATTCCTGATCTTGGCTGGCCAGGTCAAGGTCAAGGGTCAACTTGGAGAGATGGCGAAGTGCCTCGAGGATGAAGACAAGAGGATTGCTGATCTCAGTCGGATGTTCTTCACGGAGCTTAGCACCAAGGACAATGCGGTTTATAATCACTTCGTGGATATGTTCAGTTTGCTTTCGGCTGAGAAGGACTTGGAGGAAGACGCCTTGAAGAGGATTATCAAGTTCTTGGCTGGCTTTATCGAGAAGGTAAATAATCACTCTTGGAATTGGATGTCTAAAAACATTGTGCTAATACTATACAGGATAAACATGCTAAGCAGCTCGCTGATAAGCTGGCGGCTAGATTGGCGAGATGTGAGAGTGAGAGGCAGTGGAATGATGTGGCATACGCTCTAAGCCTGCTCCAGCACAAGAATGAGGAAATAACGAAGACAGTTGCCGGAGGGTATAGGGTTGTACAGGCGAATGCTTAAAGACATGTAGACTGGTATTACTACGACGGGTTTGGCGTTTGGTCTCTAGGCAGTAATGATTACATGACTTGTTCAGTCCTTAAACAATACCATGCACAATAACATTTTCGATCATATCCTGAGTTGGTTTGCCAATAATTTGATGGTCTAAAATACAACTATGAGAGACATCCTAGGCCCAAATCTCCAATCTATCATCGTACACCAATATTATACACGTTTCGCCATTAGAGTGGATATGTAAAAAACAAGCATGAAAGTATCACCAATCCCCCATTTAAGCCTCGACGAAGCCCTTGACACTTGCCAGCCATGCCAGGTACTCCTTCTGCTCCTTCATATCTATGTAATCAGGGGCGAAGAGGGCCAGAGCGGTGTTGATGCCTCTCTCGTCCAGGTATCTCTCCAAAGTAATCTGGAGATCCTCATCGAGGTTGCCGAATGGTGGGCCGACGTAGAGATCCTGTCTGGTGTGTGCCAGTTCAGCGGTCTTGGCGCGTGCCTGCGCGGCATCCTTGTAGTAGTAGACGTTGTCGATGATGATTTGTCCATCCTGGGCAATGGTCTCGACGGCGAGAGCCCCCTTGTTTGCCTTCTCGATGATAACGTTGATGCGGACTGGGAAGGAGTCTGTGGCCTCGGACTCGCCCTCCTCCTCTGCAAGTTCCTTCTCTTGCTGTTCAATATCCTCCTCATCGGCCATGGCGCGGTCCTCGTAGTCGGCTTCGGGGTCGATGGCGTTCAAGTCCGCGACGGAAAAGGAGACACGGATACTATGACGTTCTATTAGCACAGTACTTTCTCATCAAGGATTGAATTTACTCACGATTCTTCACCGTATGTCCTGGTCAACACGACTTCCTCTGATCCCTCAACATCTTGGATCTCGAAGGGTCCGTTCTCGAGGTACTCCCTAACACTTTGCGGGACCTCGCTGTTCTCCTTCATCTCTTGCTCCATCGAAATCTCAGACTCAAGCTTGGCGACGAGCTCATCGTCAACCTCACCTGCCGTTGCCTTGTACATTCTCGATGTAGAGAACGCGGCGGCGGCTTGTGTGCGGATTGGCATCCATGATGACTGAATGGAAATAGGAGCTGCTGGGCGGCGAGCAGCAGAGACTGTGAGCCTGGAGACGGCGCGCGGAGCTGAGCGCGCAATGGCACGAAGAGAAAGCATGATTGGAATGCTGGGGTTATGGAATTGGATTATTTTGAGATGAAAGAATGTGATGGTAAATGATGATATCTTCGATCAAGACAGTCGTCAGTCAACAGCAACTTTTTAGAGCTGCGGGAGCTAATCCGTGCCACGCCTAGTGGGGTCTAGCGTAATATCAGACCCGCAGGTAACATTTATCACCAACTGAACAAAATGGAAGCTCAGATACCAAATTGGAAGTCCAATAATTACAATAAACGATTTCTTGCACTATAAATCCTGGCTAACTATTGTTATCCGTAAAAGCCGCTTCACTTTCACAAATGTTGCGGTATTTTCGCCCAACTCCTTCAGATGCACCATATAAACGCCTTCGGATCATTATATCTTCATGTCTGTCCCCTAGGCGGGAAGCTGGATGGCTTCACGGTCCCATTCTTCGCAATTGTAACCCATTTCAGAGTCGGCAGATACGACCAAGTCCCGTCCCATCTATCGAGATATATAGCGTTGTCGGGGATTGTTAGGTCTGGTAGGTCTGTCATAGTATCAGCAACAGGTCCACAGGTCCAGGAAATTTACTAACAGAAGCCATTCTCCCACTCCTTCTCGTCTTTAGCTATTTTGATCCTCAAAACGTCCTCTCTTGTTGAAGATGGCCGTCCTGGGCGGCGTTGGCTTTTGACTTCGCTGAATTCTTCGTCATGTTGGTGTACGAATCTACCCATCAAATTAGTATACATCGTATAAATGCATGAAGAGACATACTCTTCAATTAGTGGCGTAATTTGTTCCATCGTCAATTCCTTCCCGTCATTCTTGCGCACAGCTTCCTGGAAATAAGCTGCCCGGACAACTAATCATCGTCGTTAGTGTTGACCCGAAAACCACTAAAGCCACAGCACTCACTCAAAGGCTGGTTATCCTTCCTCTTTGCCGTTCCTACTCGTTTGAGCTTCTCGTCTCTGTTACTCGCGCGGCGGAGGCGCATGGAGTCTGCCATATATTTTTAGTACAGAAGGTAGTTGATGGAAATGTGTGGGGCGCGGACCTCTAGAGTTCTCATGAAGGGCATGAATATCGCCGCCCTTCTTGTTAATCTTCTTCCGGGTCTTTTGGAGTCCTTTCGGCATCTTGAATGAGAGTAAAGCGTGGTCGTTATCGTAGATTATCTCGGTCGGCGATGTTAAAAGTTCCCTCATTTTCAACTTTCCTTATCGTCTATCGCACATCTTCTAGTGCCAAAATTGTGGGCGCGGCCCGTTTCCATGCCGACGTGGAGCGACGCGACCAGGCGTCTAGACGCGATTTATGACCCTTGAAGCCCTGGATAGTTCGAGGGGTGATAGCCACTGCGACACGACAACCTTCCTTTCAGGACCCAGAGTACCTTCAGCCTTGCACTTTGTCTAATTGCCATTTCTTTGCCCACCAATGCTCATGCTCATGCGGTAGTCGACATTCCACGAGTCCCTGCGTCGCTTCCCCACGGCCCTTTGTGACCAATGGGTATCAGCGGTATGATATACTCCAAGTTGAACACGGAAAGCAAGCTGACAACGTGTAGGGCTACTGCCATTGCTCAAGTCTATACATAAACCATGTAACCTCAAGAAGTTTGCGGGGCAGACGATAGGTGTAGATGCCTACGGATGGCTTCACAGGGGTACGATATCTTGTACCATGGATTTGGTGATGGGGAAGCCAACAAGGAAGTATGTATTTGCGGATATTTGATAAAGACACTTCTAACAAGAACCAGATTTGTTGATTTTGCCATGCACCGGGTACGAATGCTTCAGCATTTCGGCGTTATACCGTTTTTAATCTTCGATGGAGATTACCTTCCCAGCAAGGCGGCTACCGAGGCGGACCGCAATAAAAGACGAGCAGCCAGCAAAACACTTGGACTAGAGCTATTAAATGCAGGAAAAGTCGCACAAGCCAATCTCGAACTCCAGAAAGCAGTTGATGTTACTCCTGAAATGGCCAGGCAGCTCATCGACGAGTTGAACATGGCGGGGGTTCAGTATATTGTCGCACCATACGAGGCAGATGCACAGATGGTATACCTCGAGAGAAAGGGGATTCTTGATGGCATTCTATCCGAAGACTCAGATCTCCTAGTTTTTGGTGCTAAGTGCCTCTTGACAAAACTTGATCAGTACGGAAATTGCATCGAAATAAACCAGGCAGATTTCAGTGCCTGCCGTGATATAAACCTAGCCGGGTGGAGCGAAAAGGAGTTCAGGCAGATGGCAATTTTGAGCGGATGTGACTACCTCTCCAGTATCACGAATATGGGCCTGAAAACGGCCTATCGAATGATACGGAAGCACAAAAATGTTGAGAAGGTCATACGGATGCTACAATTCGATGGCAAATATCATGTGCCAAAGGATTACCTGGACAACTTCTATCAAGCCGAACTAACATTTTTGCACCAACGTGTGTTTTGTCCGATAGCTAATAAAGTTGTGTTCCACACGGAGCCAGAACAACCCATCGATGAAGAAAAGTTAACGTTTATCGGCGCTCCCGTCGAAGCAGAAATAGCTAAGAGAGTCGCAACTGGAGAACTTAACCCAATGACAAAGGAGGTGATTGTAACTCGTCGAAGTGTGCCTGCAGCATCTCCAAGAACACCATGGACGGCAAAGTCACAGCTCCGGGCATCAGTTTCGTCGCAAGATCTAAAGAAGGGCGTTAGCATCGATCAATTCTTCAGGCCAAGACGAGTTCCCCTAGCAGAGCTTGACATCAACTGTTTCACCCCTTCTCCCTCCCAGCAGAATGCCCTCCTTCGGAATCCCGGGCCTTGGGATGCAACTCCCGTTCCACGGCCGCTACTAAGCCGATCAGCAACCCAACCAGAACCACAACTTCCACCTCCAAGGTCGGCGCCTCCTCGTCAGGCTACCAGAGCGCTATCAGCCAGTTTTCAATCAGAGCCTAGACCTCATAAGAGGCCAAGGTTATGCTCAGACGGTATCACAGGCGACACTCCAACTGGGGGGCGTAGCCGATTCTTTGAGTCAACGACGGATCTAAGCCCATCGGTTGGACGAACCGCGAAGAGCAGAAAATCGGAAAGCGATGTATACATATATTCTGACGATTCCATTGAAGATGCAATGCTTAGTCTCCCTGATTTCGACGGCTTTCAGCATGATTCTGGTAAGAAGATGCAGGTGTTCAAAGAGGACAGCAAAATCAGTGATGAAACCGATCCAACCACCGATTCAACTTTACAAGTTTCGACAGCAACAAGCTTCACTTCAATGCCGAGTCTCACCCAAGCAACATCGTTTGCCAGCACCATTGATGATCCACCAACACCTGTTTCAACTGCTCCAACATCTACGCCTGTTTCTCTCAAATCACGGTTCGCGTTCACACCCAAATCTCAATTTTCGACTCTTTCACGTCGGAGCAGCGACGCTTCTACTCCTCCAACCTCCGCAAAGCCATCACGCATACCGGTCCCCGTCAAATCAGAAACCCGTAGCGCTTCCACGCCTCTCCAGGCACTAGGATCAAAGGCCCTGAACCGCGCAAATTCCGCTGCTGCATTACCAACACCACCATATACACCTGTTGCCACCCCGACTGGATCTCGCAAGATCTCGAGTTTTGCTCGCCAGCCGAAGCCTAAGCCAGCTGGCCTAGGCGGGTTGCCATTCCCTGAACTTGGAAGGAACATGGTTAGAAAGCAGTCGTCCCTCAAGATCGTCACAGAGCCAGCCGATATTCCTCTCCCCCCTCACGATGAGGAAGAGAGAATTGCTTTAGCATCTCCGCCGAAGGAAAATATGTGCAAGTCATTTGGAAGTGAGGACCTCATAGTTCACGACAGCGAAGAAGAGGAACTCCTGAGCCCTGTCGAAAGGGTGAACTTGGGGAGGTTTGCTTTCGGCGTGAAATAGTGGTGGTTATAAGTCCCGAATTAGCAGCCGGGTGGGTTTTACCTCTGACATGGCGTGGCTTTAAAGGCTAAATTTGAAGGAGTTTGCTGAGAATAGGAGTTAGGGGGTGTTTTGTAGCTGGGCGTTGCACTGTCAAGGTGCTTCCTAGGTTGGAGTTTTATAGCATTCAAGCGGTTGGCAGGTCTGGTATGGAATTTAGCGTCTAGTTTCTTGTCCTATCATCGATAAAGCTCTAAATAGAAGCCATCGAGAATCAATCTACTTCTGTTTTCCTATGCTTATAAGACGTATTACGAGTAAAAAGTTGTGGACTCGGGCCGTAGCTAGGGACTCGGACCTTAGGCGAGGACCCGGCCTGTAGTTCGGGACTCGGCTGTAGCTAGGGACTCGGACTGTAGCTAGGGGATCTCCTATACACGGATGGCTCCCCTAGGAAGCGGACGACCTAGTGGCGCCATACAAGTAATTGCGCATCTCAAAGTCACACTTCTAATAAAACTTCAGCCACACATCACATCGCAAATACACACAGCAGTCATGTTATGTAGTTCATAAGATCCATGTTCTCATATCGACCTTACGCCCATCTATCTACCAGCCTTCTCTATGGCTCCCTCCATTGATGCTCCTAAAAAAACGCTTCAAAAAAATCCCCATCGCAATCGCACACAAATATATTTCTGTGGTCTCCTTCCCCCCCGCCCTCCCTCCCCCATGCTGTGGCAAAGAAATATTCACGAGACCTCTCTCTAGGTCTCGGCAGGCGGGTACTGCTTATGTATGTTCGACATCATAACGTACAAATGAAAAGTGGGATGTGTCTGTCTTGTTGTGGTGTATTTGTGCTGATTCTGAGTCCGATTGAGTGGATGATGATAAGTTCGTGAATGCTTGCGAGGTGGTACAGAAATGCCAAGGCTAGGCTATGGAAGTATGCACGTAAAAGTAGGAGTAGAGCTGCGCTCCAGAGCTGCAGGTCTCATCTCCCCGACCTTGGACGCCGGCTATGCATGCAAATATATTCGAGTGAGGTGTATATGTCCTGTTCGTCCGTGGTCTGTCTTTCTATTTCGACGACGCCAGAGCTGCTGCAAGGGCACTTGGTGCCGGGGTGCTCAGGTCAACAGTGAATTGCCACTCCCCTGCAATACTGGCCGTCAGCAAATGCTTTTGGTTATGAACGACGATAAGCAGCCCAAAGATACCCATCACACTTGGGTGGCACCACTATGCCTAGCAGCATCAAGAGAGCTGCAATATAGAGACAGCGGGGGTGATCAAATAGAAAATAGCTAATCGGTGCCATTATAATCCCCATTGAAAGACCACACACCATTTGCCAAGTTTTCAGCCGTGTCAGCGAGCAAAATGACACGACGCTTGTTGCAATAGGACGTCTTGTCCATGATATCGACCCTTAGGTTGGCATCAGCCAGTTCTGCTACTGGCTTCTCGAACATCTCTGATAAGTTCTCAACCGCCATCTCCAAGTCCTTCTGGTTGTCTTCGAACATCTCGGTTAAGTTGTTGCGAGCAAGGTAGAAGGCGAACGCGTAGGTCCACTTCAAGGTCTGACGACAGGTTTGGAGAGCCTGGGATGCCAAGTTAAGGTATTGGACTTCAATCCAAGAGAGACCGGACGCTGACTGTAGCTGAACCATCTTCTTCTCTGTCTTCGTTGCAATATCCTTATCAAGTTTTGCCGATTGTTCGTGGTTGGCATAACGGTTGTAGTAATGAAGGTATCGCTCGAGCGACACCCTAGACTTAGCCATAGCATCACGCGCATCGGATCCGCTGCCCTCCTCGAATCGATTGCAGTTGTACCAACTCGTTCCGTGTTCTGACCATAAACCCATGCACATCCAGCAGAATTCATGCTTGCACTTTCTGCACGTCATATGGTTGCACCCACCGTTCTTCTCGATCGTCGAGTTACACTTAGGGCACTCCTTCGTGTTGGCGGAGATCCAGTTCGCAGTCTCAGAATCATCGGCGCACTTCTTAAGCCAGCGCTTCACTAGCTCACAAGGAGCTGGCTGATGGTCTGTGAGAATGCATCCGAAGCAAAAGCGATAGCCACAGTCGCAAGCCACTGTAGGTACCACCTTGTCCAGATCACGCTTCTGGATCTTGCATTCGACAGCGTTTACGCAATCTGGAGCAGGGCACCATTTCAGCGCATTCTTGTCCTCGACATAGGTCCGTGTAAGCAATTCGCGGTATCTGTTGTTCAAATCCGATGCCACGAGTAGGTCCATTGACTTCGAATCCATAATCCGCTTGCATCCGTCCTGTGGGCACTGGATATGAGCGGCCTCGCCCTCTTCCTTGATCTTTTGTGCCAAATAATGTCTATAGCAATCGACGCAGTACCTGTGACCACATTTCATAGCAAATGTCAAGAGCCCCGCTTCGTCCTCGCAGCAAATATCGCAAACGAAGCCAGGGATGACTTGTAGTGTAGGCGGCCCTTCTGTGCTAGGACCTAACCCAGCCTCCTCCAAAACCTTCTTCGGTCTATCCATATAGTCCTCGATCAACCTCTCCTTGTTCCATCGAAAGTGTCGTAATATGATTGCGGCATCCTCCTTCTTTAAGTCGAGAATCATATTAACCTCATCGATTAACTCATCCTGCTGCTTCTGTATATCATCCGGATGGTAAACTTTATATGTAACTTCGAACGGTCTCCTTTTCTCTCTTGGAGACTCCTTCTGCGAGATTTCTAGATCAGGCTCCGGCTCATCGAATCCGAAATCTGTGCCGCACAACTACGTCAGCCTCGTTTCCTCAGAAAACCACCAACGTCAACGCCAACAACTCACCATCTCCCGACTCATTATCCGACTCATCCTGCAGAATATCATCCTCGCTCGACATCCCAGACATATATTCGTCCGAGTCCGCCATGCTCGTCGTAGTCGCCGCTGGTGAAAGGGCGGAAGCAATCCTCTTGCTGGGTGGTAAACTATATGAGATCGAGGACGATAACGCTTCCGCCGCTTTTCGCTTTCTCGTCAGGGGTGAAATGGTGAAGTTTTGGTCGGGGGAAGTGCGTGGTTTCGTGGTCCAAGGTGGCAACCAAGTCCATCAACGACTAAGCAGGCTCCCGGATCGTTCCAACAGAGAGGGGTCTGATTGGTGCACGTGAGGATGACTCAGTACCGGCGTTGTGCACGAGAAAGCTGTTGAAGGGAGCAAGTGAGTCCTTGGTGAGGCTTATAATTGTATGATCTTTGAAAGTTGACGTGGTGCACTGCAGACGTGGCGACTCTTGTTCGTATCAGCCTTGAATTCAACGGAGTGACGCCCAAGGCTTTATCGGCGATCCCCCGTCAACTGCAATCGGACCCTACTACTACTCTACCACGTGATTACGTGTCACGAGTTATCAACAGTGAGGCGGGGCAGGGGTCGATCTTGGCATCGTCATGTCATTTCTTGCGTTTTCTGCCTGAGGTAAACTAGTGTCTTCCCCAATGATCTAGATAAGGGACCGCGCCTATGCAGATACGGATGGATACGGATCAATACTGAAATTGAAGCTGATAGAATCCCCCCTTAATTTGATTTCTGAGAACTGGCTTATTAAAAAGGCCGCCATAATAATTACAGCCCTGAAGTGATTAAGAACCTTAATTGTATTCCTAGTTACTGTAAACTCTCTTAAAGCAACAATGAGCTCGCTCCACTAATTATTCCCAGACTCCAGCGCTTCTTCATTCTCTTCTCGAATCTCTCCTCGTACATCGTCTCGAACCTCGTCTCTAACTTCCTCTCGAACTTCTTCTCGAGACTTTGTAATGTCCATAACGAACTTGATGAACCGGTCACCGTAGGGAACTGGTGGTATCGGGGATATTTGTTGCTTATCATGAGAAAGTCCTTTCCAGAAATTTTCAAGTCTCTTGACGGTTCCATACTGTATTTGTTAGCCATAGTCAGGATATATTGGGAGTAAGTAACTTACGTGAGTGAGCAAATCAATGATGCCCAGATAATATATTTCCTCCCCAGGGGTATTATCCTCGTGTGTGGCCCTAAAGCCCCCATCGTCGCTGTAGAACGTAAAGTCTCGTTTACTTGTGTTCTCTTCCATCTGATCTGGCATTCTGGTGGTTGATTCGCCCATAGGAATGGGCTTCTCGTGTTTGATGATCTTTCGCAACTCATGCGCCTTTCTAGCAGTCTCCAATTTCGAGGGCGTTCTCGTCAAGATAGGGTTTGAAGGTAGAATATCGTCCGGCGATGTGTCTCCTCCAGGCTGGAACACCCTGAGCGTCTTATCTCGAAGATTCTCCTGGTTGCCTTTCCCCAAGTCATGTATGCCCACAAGCATCGAATAGTCCATAATTTTGAGCTTCTGCAGGAGGTGTACATCCTGCTCCATCTGTTCCAAAAAGGTGTTCTTCTTTTCTGGTCCGAATTCGAGGTGGTAGTTCCTCCTGAGCCAGTTGAGGTCCTTCAGGGTCGCTCTTGGGTTGTTGACAACATTCTCTTCCTTGTAGTCTCGCCCGATAGTGGAACCTTTCAAATCAAACGTTTGATGGATGTCCCTATGCGGTGGGAATAAGTTGTTCATGACGACAAAGTGGATTTTACCTCCATATGGCACCTTCACTCTATGCAAGCCGTAGAATTGCGACAAGAGGGTGTTGGGATTCTGCACGACGTGCTGGTAGTAGTCCTTGAGGATTTTGCGAAGGAGTTTGTGTTCGGCATGGTGTATAGTTTTGATGATGTACTTGTAATCTCGAGAGAAGTAGAAGAAGCTGCCACTTTTGCCTGGCGATCCGAGTTCTGACAAGATGTACTTGCTTGTCAACGACATGAGATAGTCGGCAGGGTCAATTTTGAAAGTGGCTCGTAGGCGTCGGAATATCCATGGTGCATAATCCTTGAATTTGAAATCATACTTTGCCGATGGGGTTAACTCATTACCAGTTCTAGTTCCGGTCAGCTTTCATCCACGTAGCATCAATAATAGCTTAGACTTACATGTCAAAGGAAAACTTGTGGCGTGCAGTAAAGTCAGCCTCCGTTAGGTCCCTATCCAACTTCGCGTTCGTCCTTGACACAGTAAACCGGATGCCAGTCAACATATTGTATGCTGTGACCCAATTGACATGGTTCTGGTCAACCTTCGTCCCCACAACCACTCTATCCTCGTCTTCTTCATCTCTTCGCTTCCGCTTACTCGCTCTCTTCTGTCGTATTGCTTCTGCCCACCTGAGGGCATCTTCGTCCTGCGCTATATCTTCATGGGGTATATTGGAATGAATGCTTTGGGTATTGCGTCTATTGATGCTGAGAGAACCTCGGCGCATATTAGACGTCGCGGCTATAGGAGAGAATCGACCAGTCGCCAGGGCGGTTCCATCGTCTGTAGATGCACGTGGAGGTCCAATCTTCGGTACTCGCTGTTTAAGCTGGGGCGGACCGGCAGCGCTCTGTGATGAACCCGACGGTCCAGCGACGGGGGTCCTAGGATTGTAATCGGGGGAAAGTCGGTGTATAGAAGGATTCTGCTGAGCATTCTGAGTTGTCGGAGGTGAGTCGAGATGTTTCATATTTCCAACCAAAGAACTGGAATAAGTGAGGGGCCCAGTACTTTGCGGATTATAGGATGAGGGAGGAGGAGGCAGTCTCTTATAGGTCTCGTTGTATCCATTTGCAGCTTGCGATTCGTTGACTTCGGCTACAGTCAATTGTGGCTGTAGCGGATATCCATTTGCGATGCCATACGAGTTCCTTTCTGTCGACAGAGACTTCGATGATCGATTATGTGGCTCCGGGCTCTTTCTTCCATTTTCAGGTATACCGGCCATGCCGCCGTTGATAGATAGAGCGCCCGTGTTGCGAACCAATCGATCCTCCCAGCTATTCCTCGCCGACCTCCCATTTGGCACCGCGTTCAGCCCCGTATCGGTGAACATCCCGCCGTTATCCGGAGGTGTGATCTCGTCGTTCATGGAATTGAGGGAGTCAGTAGGGGTTCTAGGCGGTGTCGTCTCATAGTTCGCATGGACAATCGGCTGTTGCAGTGGCCAATTCTTCAGGGCCGCATTCTCCTGCGATTGCCGCGTGTCGTTGAGGGTTTGGAAGAAGGGGTCATCCAGTGTCCTGTTATTCAACTCATCGGAGTGGAATGATGGCATCTCGTTTGCACCAAATTGGATTTGCAACGAGGCCAATCGAGGATCAAGGGTGTGTCGCTGCCGGGTTTGACCACGGGTTGGCACGTAGGGCGATGGCTGTGGCCCTACAGTTGCCACCTGCCGTCCCCTTTGTGGCTCGTCAGCTGAGGGTAGAGAAGTCTTCAATCGATTGTCCCCCTCTCGTCCCTCTCGATATAACAATGCGTGGTCGTGATAACTTGAGGGTTATGAGGTTGTTGTCACCGCTGAGACCTTCGAACAAGTCATCTAGCGTCGGTTGCGCGGGAACCTTGGCAAAACACAGCCGCCCTTGGTTACTTCTGTCCTGACGATCGTTTCCGCAGATAGATGCACAAGGACGCGTATCGTTCGCTCGTGTGTCTTGATAAACTTTGCTTTGGCTCGATTATTTGAAAGAAGATAATTGTTGAGGGAAGCAAAGAAGCTACTGTTGTATTTGGTATATTAATATCTACCAATTCCGTCCGGAAATTGAATGTCGTATTGGCATGGTTCAGCCGTTCCTCAGCCACACCACACGACTTGGCTAAGGGACCAACACATTGTTAGAACAGCCGTGCGCAAGGTACTCGAAATAACTCAATATATTGCAACGGCGCATGGAAATCCGCATCCTCCGGCAAAGGAGATCCAGTCACTCAAAGCACTAATGCGCGGATTGCATCCCGATAAACGCATATTCTTTACTTAGTTATTGCTTTGCTTGTTTGTTACTGTTCTTTACACCCCTTACGACATCCCCCTGTGTAGTTGTTTGCATGTGATCCCCTTGCTTACGACGACGGAACGCTGAAAAGCGACAAATATGTTGATTTACGCAAATAATACTTAGACTCTTTAAACTTGATGTGATTATTATCACGTTAGCATATATGGTATGTTAGTGTCCTGTTTAATAGCTGATTATTATGAGTTATTAAAGTTATAATTTTATACCTAAAAATGGATATTTGTAATATCTTTCCATGGAATTTAATCGCATTCGCATATATTATATACCAACATCAACGGTAACTCTCTAGTTCTCACCAAACACTACTTCGGCATCGAAGTATAATAAACTGCATTTTAATAAACATTTCATTTATACTGATATTTATATATCGAGTTTACGGTAGCACTCTAGAGATCCCAATGATTGGTAATGGCCATACAACGCGCGTTTCACTGACATAAACATCACAAGCATCAAACGAAGAAAGAAAGTCATTTTAAAACAGAATAATTAAAACTGATCAATAATCATCATTGCATCTGGTATAAGTACAAGCCATCCAGTAATAGCATCATCATCCCAGCCCACCACCTCGCGCCAAAATTATAACCAGTAAAGCCCCCTATTGTCATAACCCTCAGAAATCCGGCAGTGCAGGATACAGAAAAATCCTCAAACACAACCATTACCCATACAAGGTCGGGGAATCCCTAGCTACAATAACGCGAATAAACATGATCCTCCGTGCTTCCCTGGAGTTGCCCAACCCACACCTCATATCCCATGAGTATGATAGCAGAAAACCCCATACAAAGCATATCCCAACCGAATAAGTCCCGAATAATCAGACACAAGCGATATTAATCACCCTGCCGCGCTGAAACTCCCCAAACGCCACGAAGTCATTGATAGAAAGAGCCGTTAAAACATGAACAGTGTTGTTCAAGTTCAAGCAGCGGCCTTCTTGGCAGCAGGCTTCTTGGGCGCTGCCTTCTTGGCGACGGGGGTCTTCGCGGTGGTCTTGGTTACGCGGCCGGACTTGGTCTTGCCGAGGACAGTTGGCTTCTCAACGACGGCTGGGATATCCTTCTTAGGAGCGGCCTTCTTGGCAGCTGGCTTCTTGGGTGCGGCCTTCTTTGGTGCAGCGGCCTTTGGCTTAGCAGCAGTCTTCTTGGTGGCAGCGGCCTTTGGCTTGGCGGCAGTCTTTGGGGCAGCGGCCTTCTTGGTGGTGGTGGCCTTCTTGGCTGGTGCGGCGGCCTTCTTTGCGGCTGGCTTAGCAGCAGGCTTTGGCTCCTTCTTGGCAAGCTTGGTTCCGCCAGACGATCCTGAAGACATGTTAGTTAAGTTGATCGAGGGAAGTATTAAGTAGACGGGGGTTAGGTAAATAGGCCAAAGTAATTACGCATGTCACTAAGTAACAATGTGATATCACGTGGCGGATGGGGAGGCGGGAATAGGACGCGACATCAATAGTGGCAAATTTCGATAAAACTTACCCTTTGGCTGGTTGAACTCTCCCTTCTCGACACCAGACTTCAACGCCTTGTTGAAGAGTGAGTCGAACATCTTGTCGGTGGCATTGATGTTGTTGTTGGCCTTGACGTACTTCTTCAGGGCAACACGGCTAAAGGAAGGAGCGTTAGCAATCGTTCTCACGTACGCGACGGTAATGCATAAACAAAACACGACGCGCAAAATTCAAAGGAGGCAAAACTAACCTGCTACCATTTCTCTCCTTAAGCTGTATTGAATAGACGCGTCAGCAGATATTCGCGGCATGGTTGGTGTTGTGGTTTCATCGGTCGCAATGCGACTCGATGTCAACAAGCGAGAACGCGCGGACGCGATGCGCCGGATAACTTACGTTGATGATGGCATCCTTAATCATATCCTAAAAACGTAGGGCGTCAGTATAAGTAATTGAAGAATGCAATATGATACTGCGATTATAAAATAATGTTGTGGTTGGGGAATAGATATAACATACCTGGTATGAGTGACCAGCGGAAGTGGACTTCTTCGCGGCACCAGCTTCGGTCTTCTTTGGAGGCATGTTGATGATGGTATGAACGTTAGTTATAAGTATTGAGTGTAGTAAAGGATTATCTTAAGATCCAAAGGAACTTTTGATCGTAATTGTCGGTATAATTGTGGATGTGCGGGGTTGGTTGTGTACGGGTTTCGAAAAGTTCTCAACATGGAAGTGGGCAGGGCGGCAATTTATATGTTCTCCCTCGCGAAAGTCTATCAACAGCAGATTCACAGATCACCTCGACGGATGTATCGCGCTAACCCGTTTTAGGCCGGGATTTAGTACCCTTCAAGGCAAAACAACAGCAATATCAGCCAATCAGAAGCGAACACAGCCTTCCGCCGCTACCAGATCACGCGGTAACTCCAACCAAGACCAACTGTGGTGGTTCAATCCTCGACGTCCCCTCCTCAATTGCGCTCACCCGCTCTCACCCACCACAGTCGGCTTTGGCATCGCCCACATTTTGGCAATTGTTGCGGAGGGGAGAGAATCATCGTCAGATCGTGCATGCCATTTTAGAGACTCCGTGAATGTGTTGTGCGAAGCCCATATCTTTCCCAGAGCGATTCCCATTGATACGCATCTTCTAAGCCGCGATATGATAAAATGTGATAACTCCACGAGGCTGTGGTGGGGTTTTGGCAGTCTGTCCAGCTCCACGACTTCGAACAGTTCAACGCTCAACGCCCAGTAGACGACCCAGTGATTATCTTTTCATTGTATACTGCTTCAAAACCTTTTCTTGAGGTCTTGCGATGATTTTAGACGAATTTTTATGATGTCTTCGCTTTACGTGGTTGCGTTATCACAAAAGGGAATCTATGGTCGAAAATGAAGCAATTGTTGAAGCTTCGAGATCTCGCATCCATTCGGGCGCATTCACATCACCAACCACACAACCATCCGATAAGACTCAAAGACCATCGCAAATAACTAGTGAGTGTCTATTTCATACATTTACATTAAAAAATAAACATATATTCTCAGTAGGTGCCGTCTACGCTGCAGACAAAGTCTCGCTGTCTTTGATCGTGTCGCGATGTGGCCTCGTCTGGTGACCGATAGACAACTCTTCATGTCCCACTACCAAACCTTCTCTATTCATTACAAAAAGTATGGAATACTATTCTATTACCAGTCATAGCTATTTCAAGTGAATTTTGGCATATTCTATGACGGCCAAGACTTCTTCTATTCCATTCACTACAGTTGATGTTTCTTCGGTCGCACGACTACATCGTGATTCGCGTCACTCATACCATCAACAGAATCTGCACATTCTGTTCAGAGACTTCAAAACAAACTACAGTTTGATAGTGTCTGCTGAATGAATACATTTTAAAGGATGTATCTACTTGATATGCAGTTATTGCCCCTTCTCCTTTTATTTTAGTTGGAAGTCGGTGTTCGTGGTCATCTCTCATGTCACAAATACAACGTTGACGAAGGCGATGAAGATGGCGACGCCCTTGAACTCCAGGCACACGCGATGCCATTCCAATTGTTGCCTTCTGTCTTGCAATTGCTTATTTCATCAAATCTATCACCACAAGATACAAACATGATGCTTCTTGCCACAATGTCGACGAGACATGTCAAGGAGACAACTGCGTTGGCAATGATCTCGCTCACCGACTGCTATCCTTAACTCCCACTGGTTCACAGCGCTGGCAAGGCTCTGATTCTATTACCAGCATCATGAAAAGTTCGCAATACAGGTATTACTTCCTTCGTTCGATGACTGGGATAGTGAGGCGCCTGCAATTAGGCAGAAGACTCCCAGGAGTGACTCCTGGAGTAACCCCCCCAAACCAACCCTCAGCCTGGTCCTTCCCTCTCGAGCTCTCAAGACGGAGACGCGACACCTCTACATACATCGGTATTTATGCCATACTTAAAACCCAATACAATTCCTTCGAAAAAGCAATCATGACACAAATACTTCCAATTGTTTGTGCGCCGCGGGAAGCTCGGAAAACCACATTACTTGGCACTGCGCCTCACAACAAGTCGTATCTATCATCCATCAACAGATTCATCAAAAATGTCATTTATTTAGCAATATGCCTAATATGCAATATGCTGATATGAAGCGTAAAGCCTTCCTTCTTAAAGAGCCCTAGGTAATATATCACACCCACCCCTCCCGCTCGCCATCAACGCCAAAAGCAAACCCTTTCCCAACCGCCAGCCCATGCAATGCAAATAGCAAAACCCCGTATCACCCCCCC
>JPKD01001307.1:0-21257 GCA_000750935.1 Pseudogymnoascus sp. VKM F-4519 (FW-2642)
TTGTGGAAGGGGTGTGGGGGATGGGGGAGGTAGGGGAGGCGTATGAGATTATGAAGATGAAGAGTGCAAGGGGGAAGATCGTTGTTAGGGTTGAGAGATGAACGCGAGTATCTCCCTTTAGATATTCCGTGGATATTCGGAGTCTTCGGACTCCTCATGCAATACATACGACAAGGATTTGAACCGTTGTTGCATCCCGAAGTCGAGATCACTAACTTTCGGTCCGGTTGGTGTGTGCATACTCTGCTAACTGATATAAATGTCGTTCTTAAATTGTGATTTAAACTGTGGCTTAAATTGCGGGTGTGGTTGCCAATCGTGGCTAATGATGTTATGAGGCAATCATTGTAGGGTGTAGGGGTCACTGTACACTACCTAAAAATCGTTAGTTGCATTAAATCGAGGTATTGATTTGCGTGACATCCATGGATGAATTTGTACCGCACAGCTAGCATAATTTTGATGACGATCTCCCACATCATAGTGAGGCCTTAAAGCTTAGATAAGACCCTTTTATAAGTATTAGGAGTAATAAGAGCTTAATGGTAGAGCTATGATGGAGGAACTCTAACGTGCATCCCTGCATCGAGGGACGCACCCGGCGAAGTGGGGCTATTTTTCAAACCGCTTTCATATCACGTGAAGTGGATTTGTGCAACTGCACTCTCAAAACTCCTTGCTGAGCTTCACTTTTCAAGAATTGCTAGGACTGGAAAATGGCCAGATATGCACATGATCTCAGCAACTATGTCCTCTTTCGCACTTCTCAACCGCAAGAAGGCATAATTACACCTGCGGAGAAACTTGAGTAACACTCAGGGAGTGTAGAAAGACAGTATATCTTTATAGATCAAGTGGAATTGCACACCCAGAAGATCAAGATAGATAAAAGAAACCAATTCATCATGTCTTCTGGTAAACAATCTCAAGTTTCAATACCAAATCCTTATACCGCAGTGACTTTAATCCACCATCACAATGTCTTTCTCCAACCCCGTCAGAATTGACCGCTACCTTGGGGCATCTGCAACCATCACCCCAATCTCCAAGGTCAACTGGCGCATTCTCATGCCCAAGCACGGAGACCTCAATCTCCATCATCTCCCCCTCCTCTCGACCGACCAGGGCGAAGACGTTTTCACCAAGCTCAAGAAAGAGTACGACGCCTCCCAAAGCCTGTTGAAGAAAATCGTACCATTCCTAGTTCCCGTTGTATACGCTGCCACCTTGTCTCCAGTATGTCCTCTACGTCTTGCTATGTCCTCTTTATGCTGACGCGTTCCAGGTCAAGATCGAAGACATCTCTGGGCCCCTACCGCTCATCGTCGATATCGACGAAAAACACCGCAGCCACGTCCTTACCAACGCGATGCACACCCCCGATACTCTAAGCCGCACAGCCGACTTCCTCACCTCCTACAGGCGTTTTGCCGTAATCCAGGAGGCTCCCGGAAGCATTTGCCAGCGTGATGCGTTGCTGATCAAGTTGGAACTCCACAAAGTCATGCTCTTGATGTTCTTGACTATCTCGCTTCTGGTCTCGATTGGATTGGGTGTTATGGCGGGGCTGTTGCGACATAATGTGGATTCTGGACTCGGTGTGTGGGGTGCGATTTTGGGCGTCGTTGGGATTGTAGAGGGGTTCTTGACTTGGAAGTTGAAAAATGAAGAGTAGGACACCTAAGGGTAGATGTTGTCAGAAGTCTCAGGGGGGTGAAAATGGCGTATCTGATGCTGGAAATGAGATCGAATGAGTGATGTATTTATGATGTTCATCTAGCTGTCGAAAGTTAGTCAAGAGTTGATTGGAGGAGTTTTGGGAGACATACCACAAGCTATGAAATTGACCTTTGACTTAACGACTTTCCCTTCACTCTGTCTGCCTGATGTACCCTCGTCATCGTTACTTACAATACTAGCTCTTGTCCCATATCCTGTGGCACTGGGACATGGTATCGCGATCTCGATAGAAATCCATTTTCCTCTCCCATCGTCATTGGACAGCAGCGTACATATCGTATCCGCAGGCGTTGATCTCACTCGGTTTGGAATCCTTGGCTAATGGCAGTGGTATTCCGGCAAATATCATATCGAGAATATATTCCCGATATGATATTTGCAGGGGGGTTTGAAAATAGTATTTTAGATAGTAACACTATGTCAGCTAATTCAATGGAAGGGACTTCTATATCAAATGCCCGTAAATGGCTCGCGGAAAATCCCTCTCGAGTCTATAGCTGTTGCCAGTCGGCTTTTTGGTGTTCCTGAATCAACGGCCCGGTCAAGCATCACCCGGCTTGCTCAACCATGGCGACAGCAAGGCGTGCTTAATAAAGTGCTTATAGCTGGGCAACATGAGCAATGTTCGGAAACGCCAAAGCCAGAATGCACCTAGTAGGAGAAGCACTTTCGCCAACATGTATACTCTCCCCGTCTAACTTCCTCGGTGTAGGCAGAACGGAAAGAATCCATTTTGACGCCGTTGAAAGGCTTCACTCGGCAAACACTCAAAAGGGTTGTTCGGTCCATAATTTCGGATGTAATTTGGAAAATTATTTCGGGAGGTAATCGGGACAAAGGACCACTGATGTGTGAGGAAAGGCGTGGCTTCTTTCGCGGCAAATTGGCATCCCAAATAAGGTTTTCTATGGACTGTTAGCACGGATCAGTATGCAAATGTTCATATTCTTACCTTGAGAACCACAGTATGGCCTCTTGCGTTATGCAACTTCCTCAAGACCGTCGCCTTTAGTATCTGATACCAAGATATAAGGCACGTGTTGCCAAGATAGCCCAACGAATTTTGTCAGGAGAGTAGAATCTCAGTTACCTGTTCAGGATTCGGAAGCGCATTGTAGATTGTTGTATAATTGCAGTAAACCTAATGAATAGGGAACTTGTGGGGAGACTAAGCTGAGTTGATGGATGGCACGACAGTATTTAAGGGACCAGTCAACTGTTTTCGTGCGTATTGTTAGTTGCGAGGCCAGAGGTTACGTGACCTCTGGCCCTCGGGGTAGATTTCTGAACGAGAAGAGGGCAGTGTAGGTAAAAGCACCGAAGCCAGCCAACCATCTCCGGTTTTAACAAAGCCGCTGTCGTGATCGAAGACACAGGATGCGGCCTTTCGAGAGGCCCTAGGAAGATTTGGGAAATCGACCAACCATCCCCGTTTCTACAATCGCAGACACAGGATGTGGCCTTTGAAAGGCCTGAGGCAGATTTCAGGATGCAGCCATTCGAGAGGCCCCAGGCAGATTTCCGATACCAGCCAACCATCCCCCGTTTCTAGGAAGCCGCTGTCGTGATCGAAGACTTAGGATGCGGCCTTTCGAGAGGCCGAGGCAGATATCACAATTGACCGACCATCCCCCATTTTCATGAAGCCGCCGTCGTGATGCGGCCTTTAGAAAGGCCCGAGGCAGGTTAGGAAATCGACCAACCATTCTCCGTTTCTACAATCGTAGGCACAGGATGCGGCCCTTTAAATGGCCCTAGGCAGATATCAGAATCAACCAACCATCTCCCGTTCCACGAAATCGCGGCCGTGATTGCAGACACAGGATGCGGCCTTTTGAGGCAGATTTCGGAATCGACCAGCCGTTTCGGGTTTCCATGAAGCTGCTCTTGTGATCGAAGACATAGCTAAGGATGCACCTGAAAAAGGAAAATGTGGCTGTTAGGCTTACATTCTAGGTTGAAAAAAACCGTTTCCTGTATCAAGGAAAACGGCAACGGTATGAAGTGTAAAGAGTCAAGAACCGGAAAATAGTTTCTTGTTACCTAGAACTAACGACAGAAAGCTTGATCCCACCACGAACCTAGAGTTGGGTTGCTGTTATACTGCATCCACAAATATGCAGGGGTGGATGCCTTTAGGTGGGTAGTAGAGCGCGGACATTGGCTATGCACCTGCAACTTATAGCAGGGCTGGACGCTCCGAACCAATTATTTGGCTTGAATCACGCATTCCCATGCCACATCCAACTCATTTCTAGGCAACCGAGCGCCAACGTGTCGCTGCTTTTCCCAGGCTTCAGAAAGGAGAAATCAGGAAATGGTAAAGCGGCATTAGGGGGCCCAAAGTCGAGCAGCATCGATGGATTAATACCACTAAACCACTGATGCTAGATTTATGTTAACTAATTACCGTATTCAGTTCTATGTTAGCAGGCTCTGCTGCTTTTACCACCACGTTTCGGTTTTCGCGACTTCGCAAAAGCAGCCGCCCGTTTCTCGTTTCCCGTTTCCCTATTTCTGTAGTATCTAACACTACATTCCGTTTCTGGTTTCTAGATCCTAGACCGTTAGGCGTCCCTAGTGGGTTTCTGATTCTAGGAGTCAGCTTTCCGTTTGCACAAAGCTATGGACATCATGTCGGCGTCAGCGCATAGCCTACCCCCAGTTTGGTGTCCACACACACCTACTCCTTCTCTTCCCTTCATTCCCCCGTCTTCCCTTTCGTCTTTCCTACCATTTTCCTTCGCATCTTACCTCTCATATTTCCCTTGTTCTTGTTTTGCTTTTTACGCGTTACTTCTTTAGCTGTCTCCTAATCTTTGAAGAGAACGGTAGTTATGAAGCTCCTGAAGGATGAACTACTAGCAGATATCGAGCAGCAGGGATCAACGAAGAAACATCCACTAAAAGTTGCCCCTACAACAAAGAGAGGATACACGTCTATCCTCTCGCTTTAGCAAGACTTTGCATTGCGTATTGACCAGCCAGCGCTAATCCCAAGCGGAGGTTGCTTGAAGGGCTTCTTTAAGATGTTAGCAATCGAGCATAAAGGGGTGTTAGGCTAGTACGTGTTCAACTAAAATATTCTTTCTCCCGATCTCCCGTAGGCAATTGTCAATAGCCACGTAGGAAAGTAATCTGAAGTTGTGCCTAACGGATAATTATATGTGACATCGGCACGTCTTTTTTAGATTCGTTTCACCGTACAGAAACCTTTTTCAGCTAGTTAGCCAGCCACAATCAGGTTAAGAGAATATCATTAGAATTAAATAAGGAAAGACAATGAGCTTATATAGTAATATCTCCTCAAGCTTGGATGTACAAAATAGGTTGGATAATTGACTACATTTGTTTAACAAAACTTTGTTTTAACGGTGCTATAACATACTATGAAATGCACCTCGTGATTAAAGCTTCTTAACGCAATATCCAACAACATGTGGCAATACAGACCATTCGTCAAACAACTCCAAGTTCACCTCAGCCCATCCATGATCTGATTTCGCAGCGTTCACTAGTGTTGCTGTTGTATCTCTCAGAAGGTGACACCCAACAAAAAACTCCCAACCAAGCGCAGTGTAAAAGAACTGTAACAGATGTCCCACTTTGCTGCCCTCTTTGTGGAAGAATCTCCCCGCCTTGTTTCCTTCTTTGTTGCTCTCATTCACGACATGTTCACATATGACGAACCTTCCTCCAGGTTTCAAGCACCTGTATAGGACCTCGACGGTCTCATTTGGCTTCGGCACGCTGCAGAGAACGCGGATACAGACAATCTCATCAAACATACCACCACCGATGCTGCCGTCCTTGCTAAATAGACCCTCTTTTTTGAGTATTGGGATTAATGAGTCTGGCTCTGCACCACATGATAGGACCTTATACTTCTCACCTAGTCCAGCCTTCTTCGCGTTCTCCCGCAGAGCGTGATGTAAGTTAACGCCAGGTTCAACACCATAGATCATGGTAATGTTGTCCTTGCTTGAGAAGCGAAATACCTGATCGCCAGAACCGGGACCGATGTCCAAGACGACGCCGTGAGAGGTTGCAAGAATTTCACCTAACATCGGTGGAACCACATCTGCGAATACTGGACCGACTGCAATCCAGAATGAGGCGAAGGAAAGGTCGCGGTACGATTTGAAGTCTGAAATGGGTAGTGTTGGTGAGGTAATGGCGGCTTGGAGGAAATCTGTGTTATGTGAGTGCATGCTTATACAAGTGGGAGAAATCTAATCTAGGCCTAGACTGTGTAGGAAATCTTCTAGCTACAAAAGAAATCCAGAGACTTACAAACTGCACTTTTAACCATGAGGAGGCCGGGGAGAATGTATGCATGCAAATATTCTAGGACGGTTGGCGCCATTGCTCCTTAATATCGAAATTAAGATGTCTCTAGAGCCCGCAGGTGAGTTTTCTCCAATTATAACCCGGAGTTATACAAGTTGAATATAGAGTACTCACTCTAACTGAGTATAATTGATTAAAGTATACAGTTGAAAAGGACGGGGTTGAATGGAGACAGTTAAGTTCTCTCGAATATACAATTACGACATCATCCGCGTGACCTTTTTCGGCCGCCTAGGTATGACGACCTTCCCTATCCAAACGTCATTTCACTGTAGAATAACCGTTTCACAACCCGAATTCCACACGGCCAATAGTCCCTCCGAGAGCCGTCCAACCTCAACCTCTGTGCATCCTATCGTTTTAGGAAGTAGCGTTACATTGAAGTTGCTGCTTTTCAAGGTTTACAGAATAGGAAACCAGGAAAACTAAACTAGCATTACAACAGCTCTGTAGTAATACATTTCTAGATTGTACTCCGTTTTCAGTTTCTTGTCATTTGTACTACCACAGCTCTGTGGGTTTGCCACTATAGGTCAGACCCACTCCTGTCACGAACAAAGTCAATCTCGCCCTAATTCAAACCTCACCATCTAGTATTTTAACAAACGCTCGTCAGAAATCGCTTCTTTATGGATGGTGACAATCACCTCTACATGCACCCTAAGAAAAGATGCAAATCAGATGCGTTTTTACCACACATGACCGACGCCGTTCGACACGCCCGTAAAGGAGGTTTTCGCACAAGATGAAGATAGCAGGATGGTAAAGTAGCAAATCTCTTCTAGAGCCGAGCGGGGTTCTCACTTTGGGTACGCACAGAAGCTCACAACCGGAATAGAGACACCACAGTAGAATAAAGTATTTGCAGAGTACATAGGAATTGGATCAACTGAATAACTATCTTCTGGGCCTACGTACTATTTGCCTGGTTGAGCCGAGCGATCCGCTCAGCGTCTGAGCTGGTCCGACCCTTACGCCTAGCTTCGAAGAAGCTGGTGCCAATCCTACGTCTGGCGTATATGGCTTACTGACACCAACCCTCGGCCATCTACTTGGTGGCAGGTTGACTTCCCACTTCTTGTGTTCTCTCTGCGTGTCAAGAAGAGTCGCCAAACTCTCTTTTGCTCTCAATCGGAGCTTAGCTTTCGCTTTTGTGCTAAGAGACTTGGTCCAGCTAGGAAGCCCTTTGGGGTCAATAGACGTGTATCCATTCATCGTCTTCGTAAAAATATCGCATTTAAGATCCTGATTGAGCAGAGAGTTGTAGAGGAATATATGCCATCGATGAAGGTGCTCAATAACATATTTCCGAAAAGTCGTTACAGCATACTCGTGGATTTGATCGATTAGGGAGAGGAGTTCCCATGCAGATCGCTCGTTGATAACTCTCCCGCTCCAGATCTTCTGGAAAATCTGATTTATTTCATTTAGGCTTCAGCTCGTGCAAGGAGAGGCAGGCGATGATAAGAAAAATTGAACATACATAGACATCTCTACTCACGCAGTCTTCCATTTCGGAGTGCTCTTCCTTCTCTCTAAGCCTCTTGAAAGCCACTAGAACATGCCACTGAGCCCCGAAACTCGTTAGGGCGAACACCTGGTTTTCATGACTCTTTTTTGTCTGAAATGGTCTTGATGTGCCCACAGTCCCTGGTTCTCGGCTGAGATTATCCAGCATGTCAAGGTATGTTGTGGCAGCTAGACACGCCTGTCTGCGCGCCTCCCTGCTATCTCCGTTCCAGCCTTTAGCTTCATACACCATGAAGGGGAACGCAAGGTCAGTCTCGCCCCATTTCGGATCCGGTAAAAGACCGCATTTATTATATAGCATTAGCCTCTCGAGATGATCTCGTTGGAGGTTGGAGTTCCATGTTGGAAATAGTGCAGCGCAGTGTTTGTTGTCGCAAGCGGTGTGAGCAGGCTGTCCACATATCGACTTCGGAGCATAAGTCGTGAGGCCGAATGTTACATCTGGAATCTTCCTCACAAAAGTTGTTTCGCCACTCAGCATACAGGTAGTGGGATCAGTTTTGGTTATAACTGCGTTGCATTCGCGCTTGTCTCTAGAAGATGCTGTCAGGCTACCTTGTCTCTTGTGGATGTAATCACAGCATAGAGGAAAATTGGGGATAATTGGACATCTTACATCGCGAGCTGGTTGTCATTTCTCATGCATCCAAATATGTCCGACCAGGCGTCTGCTTCCCAAGCAAATTCGCTCTTGCAACACGTCTCATTATTAACCATGTGTGTCCCAACGACGCGAGCACGGCCTCTTCGATCAGCTTCTGCCGGGCTATCCCAATCTATATTCTTAAAGGAGGGTATGAAGAGATTTTGATCAGTTGGTACTCGAGCTTTATCGAATGAGTCCCAGTAGTATATCCCTTGTGCATTTGGGGCCATGTCTTTTCCAAACGTGCTCATAATGTTTGGGGGGCAATCTTTCTTCGGGTCGAGATAGCTAATAATGTCAGTAGCAGACAGACTGATAAGATTGGGGGTGTTCATACTGCATGTTTGCATAATATATATCCTGAGCGGCACCAATCCAATATTCAGTCCCATCGACATCTTTCATATTTACTTGCGGCCAACGCATTGGAGTTTCCACGAGTTCAATATCCTCTAATTTTGCTGCGCCCAAGAATTCGAGAGATGTCTTGTTTCTTTTTTCGTTCCGCCGTCGTCTGTTGTTCCTTGTCGCTCTCTTGGATGGCACACTATCGGTTATCCCGTCCATCACAAACTCCTCCTGTAGGTATGGGGGATATTTGAAGGTCCTAGGCGAGAGAGTTAATAGATACTTCTGTTGCAAGAGAAGGTGAAAGAGAAGGTGAAAGAGAAGGTGAAAGTAAATGATATGCCACAACCAGAACGTCAGCCTATATAACTTTGAATAAAAGATGAAAATTATATTCTCTAACGTGATGTTAATTACCAGGCAGCAGCGAGTCACGGGTCTAGCTTCTAATAACAGCCTGAAAACGTTTCGTTGCCTCGGGGGGTTGGGGGGTTGGGGTTGTACGTAGTTGTTGTTGGCGAATCAACACTTTGGATTTAGCGCTGCGCCGACGAGGTCAAAGAACTCATGCCATCCCCCCCCCCCCTCATCAGCGCCCAAAACGTCCTATCATCCTCAGCGATTTGCGTCTCATCAAGTCGCACTATAGGGAACGCAGCACAGTCTGTTACCAACGTCCTCCAAAACGCCCGTGCCTCCGGTTCCCCATTCACATACCTCGCCTCCTCGTCCGCGACGTTGTCGTGGAGATAGAGCCGCATATACGACAACACATTATGTACTTGCCATTCGCTCTCCGCGATATCGTCGCTATTGTCCGAATCCGCCCACGCATCGAACAACAGCGGACCCACGCTCCCGACGACCGTTCCGCGGAGCCGTACTGAGAAGCCCGGCATCTGCACGGCGCAGGGGACCTTGCACTCTGTGCTCCCCGCACGGAGCAGGTCGCGCTGCGCAAAGAGGATGTTAGCGTACTGGCTTTCATAGTCGTCGTCCTCGTCGCGCGAGAAATCTGGGACCCAGGAGGAGAGACCGGGGATGCGCTCTCAGGAGGAGCAGGGAGGGACCTTTGAAAGGGGTTCTAGGTGATGATATCTAGATTTGCGCTTGCGTTGATCTCAGCGGTCGCGACGTCAGTGTAGATTTCCGCAGTCGACTTGCGGTAATCGACTCCGATCGCGCAGCTCTGCGAGCTGAACCCGAGACCGTATATCTTATCCCATGGGTCAGTGGCATCGCACCCCTTGAAGCGCGCCAGGACATCGAGCAACCCCCCGCACTGCCCCGCCTGCGTCATCGCGCGCTGGGTCTGGATCCGCTTCACCTCGCTAAACGTCTTACTCGTCACAGTTCCCACAGACCTGTGACCCATTCCATATAGAACGCATCGAGGTACTTGCGCGCGTCCCCTAGAAACGGGGCGAGCAGCGACCAATCCAGAGTCTGCTTCCCGTACAGAGGCTATCACTTCGTCGTCCAGATCAAGTATATACAATGGCGCACTTCCCAGACATATCCGCACCACCTTCATTGGCGGCTACGTCGGGGACGGCCCCAGACTCTGAAATGTTGAGCGAGATGTTGAGATTGCTTGGCTGTCCGAAGGGGCAGCTGGGAGCCTTCCAGATGTCTGTAAGTCCCTGTAATACAAAGAAGACACCGTGCGCGTGCGTACTATATGATATTGACGATCATACGTCCTCGCTCAATGATATGAGCACTGAAAAGGGATGGTTTTTTGACACTCTCGATTACCACTCGCCGGTGTATCAATGGGAATAATATACTGCTGTCCATCTGGTTGGTGGGTACAACAATCCTCAGCGAGAAGCTCAACCAGCCTCCGAGCGTCGAGCCACTTCAAGCACGCCCTCAGAGGCTCTAAGATACGTCATTCGTCGTAGCGATCGTATATCTCGCGCTAGTCCACGACGAAGCGACCGCATCAGGACGCAGCCAGGAAGGACGCGCAACAGGGATTCATTCAGTAGCCATGTAGTCAGACAGAAATACAGTATATATCTTTCTCGATACCCCGTTACCGCTACGACGGCTGCATACTTTTCGAACCTGAGCTTATATCACGTTGCGAGGTTGGATTTAATGAAACCTCTCTAATTCTCGTTTTAGACGGGGCCGATAGTCCCGTGACCTGGTTTACAACAACTTCGATTCAGCGGCTTGTCACGCGATTAGTTCGTCCAACTGGTCTTTGGGCGGGGTCGGGTCAGTAATGCGCGGGCATTGGCTAATGCACCTGCAACCTATGGGCAGGACGTGGATGCTCCGAACCAATTATTAGGCTCGAATCACACATCCCATGCCGGCATCCAACTCTTTTCCAGGCAACCGAGCGCTAAAATGTTGCTGCTTTCCCAGGATTTAAGAACGGGGAATCGGGAAGTGGTAAACTGGCATTAGAGGGCCCTCTACATGAGTTGGCATCGATGGATTAATACCACTAAACCACTGATGCTTTTCATTGTTGACCAATCGCGTATTGCCACATATGATGGTTTTGGGCTCCCGGCTGCTCGGCCCGCTCCTGCTTTTGCGATGCGTCACTTTCAAAAGCAGCTCCCCTTGATGTTGGTCGAGCATGGATGAGGTTGGCAGTGCTAGGAGGGTTCTGCCCCTCCTCGATAGCTGAGGGGCTGTTTGGGTCTTCCTTCGCTTAGCTCAGCTTGACAACTCCGGCATAGCCGCTAAGCAGTGGCTGGAGTCGAGAATGAATAAATCAAGCAATCAATCCTTTGGATAGTTACAAAGGTTGTACAGTACATATCTCGGCCCGACGGTAATCCCGCAACCCGCTTCATCAATAAAACGTATGTCTGTTTGGTAATCTACCTTGGTGAAGCGTGAGTCGATATGAACGCTCCTAACGCAGGCAATGAGACCGTCGCGATTGTCGGTTCGGGGTTGACCGGTCTGCTCGCCGCGCAGGGACTGAAGCTGGTGAGGGCTGGGCAGCAATCCAGTCGTTGATGCATCTTGCTAACACGACCAGAATGGAATTACTGCAGTCGTTTTCGAGCGAGAAGAGAGTCTCGATGCACGATCTCGTGAATGGACGATACTGGTTCACTGGGCGATGCCCATCTTTGCGAAGCTGGTCCCGAAACACATTCTTGCGAATCTGAGCGAGGCTCTCTGCAATCCTCATTTAGACTTTAACGATGAAGTGGAGAGCTTGCCATGCTACAATGGCATTACAGGTGATCTACTCTTTAGTAGTTCTACACCAGGCGCCAGGCGGGTTAACCGGCGGCAGCTACGTACGCTACTTGCACAGGGCATCGATATCAGATGGAATAAGTCGGTGAGAGAGCTATTGCAGACTGGTAGTGGCGTAAGACTTGAGTTTGAGGACGGAGGAACGTTTGATGCTGACCATATTCTTGGAGCTGATGGCTCCTCATCCAAAGTACGCGAAATGCTGTTAGGCGTCGAGCAAGCCCAGCCTCGTCAGTCTGGGTTTCTCTTTGCTACTGGAGTCACAAAGTTTGGTGACGTCGACAAGACTAATGCAGTCGTACAAGCACATCCTGTGGCAGCGCTCATGATGGGAGCAAGCACCGTTGGTGCTGTTGGCGGTATGTTAACTTCAACCCTCAAACATATAGTTGATTGGTGCGTCTCACACATATTTGGTGGCGCTCCCTAGTCATGTCAGTCGACGACCCCAATGACACATCCACCTGGACTACCTTTTGGGTCAAGATATGGCATGGAGATCCCGTGGATCTCAAGGGTCAAGAGGCTCTTAACTACATCAAAGAGAATACGGCTCCGTTGCGTGGGATATTCCAGTCCGCTATCGATTGGACGCCGGATGGAAGCTATGTTAGCATAAACGAGATGAAATACTGGGTTCCGACGCCCTGGAACAACTACGGAGGACGGGTAACGCTTGCCGGAGACGCCGCTCATCCCATGCTGATTTGTAAGTACAGTGATCTCACGCATTATATATGGGGTTATCTAACCTCTATAAAGACAGGGGACAAGGATTTCAGCACTCCATCACCGACGTTAACAACTACGTGAATGCATTAATCCAGCTGCGCTCATCTAGTAGCGATGCTGCATCGAGGGAGATGATTTTCGGGGCGTACGATAGCGAAATGGTCGAGAGAGGCGCCACGGCGGTGCAGCAATCCCTCATCGAGGCGGAGAATTCACTCGACTTGGAAAAGGTTAAGAAAATGCTTATGATGAGGCAGGGACATAGCAAGAGTGCATGACGGGGTATCCTGTAGTTCGAAGTTTTAGATCACGTGACTTTTAGCTGATGACCGTCTCCCCTTCATGTATAGTTTTTCTCAAGTAGAAATGTTGAGGTGATTTAATTCATCACTTTTGTAATTACATCCTGAACTAACAAACATTTCAGGCACGATATCACGTTTGTGGTTCATATGCGAGTATCTCTTTTAGATGTTTTCACAATCACAGTGGATGCGGATAAATATAGGAGGGGCCGTGGTTGGAGAGATAAACTCGTATACCAGGGATGCGCTAGGGATGGGAATTGCATAACGCCTGTCGAGCAGGTTGGCACAGCTTTACTAGGACGGATTTGCTGGGATGCTGATGGTTGGTGATGGAGGAGTGCAGGGGTCGGGGAGTCCGGAAGACACCCCGCCTGCAGAGCCTCGCTAGCTGTGGGCCAGCTCACGGGATCTGACAACTTTTGTTCCCATGCCCACCTAACACATCTCGATGCTCTTGACACCTTTTGCTGATAAAATCTGCACTGCTGCGGTTGCACTTCTTGGTACAACACCCGCTCATTGATACCATAGTAAATTAGACCAACCTTAATCCTGTCGCTCATGATGACTTCACTAGCCGGTGACCTAGCCAGCTGCCACGACGATGATGGTGCCTGCGATGAGGCGAAGTCGGCAATGCCCCTAAGCCCCGTAACAACGCCGGCAACAGAGGCGCCAGCAATTGAGGCAGCAAGTGAAAGTGGCGGCGACGACGAATTTGATGCTATCAGTGAATTGTTTGACGACACGACGAGTGTCACTTCGAGCATTTATGCGCACACATATGAGCGTGGCCGCCGCTATCAGTCCTTCAAGAATGGTCGCTACCCTATCCCCAATGACGACTTCGAACAGAATAGAGAGGACATGAAGCACGCAATGCTAATGGAGCTAACGGATGGGAAGCTATTCTACGCACCCATAGGCGAAAATCCACAGAAAATCCTTGATATAGGCACTGGGACTGGTGAGTCTTGGATATTGATTAGCGAGTAGCTGACTGAACGCAACAAAAATAGGAATCTGGGCAATTGAAGGTTAATACACACTAGCCCAATTGTTTATTGGTTTATAGAATGCAATTGACCCTTTTCAATTAGTTGGCGATTTGTACCCTAGCGCTCATATCTTAGGCATAGACCTAACGCCAATCCAACCACTATGGGTTCCCCCGAATGTCGAATTTGTAGTCGATGACTGCGAAAAGGATTGGCTCACGGGCGATGTCGACCTTGCTCATTTCCGGTTCATGGCTATGATTTTAAGAGATATACCTGGTGTTCTAGGACATGCCTACAAGTGAGTAACGCAAGCTCTACCTCGGTGCCTCTCCTTGCCTTCATCTCCAGCTTTGTTTCTTCTCCTTCTGACGTTTGTTGCTCTATGCCAGGAGCCTTCGCCCTGGCGGATGGATCGAGCTCCAAGAACTACACGGTCACCCCTGCTGCGATGACGGCACAATGGGCCGTGATGATCAATTTAAGCAGTTATACGATTTGGCAGGCCAGGCTTACCAGAAATTTGGTATGAGCACTGCACTACCAGCGCAGCTTAAGCCTTTGCTCCTCGATGCCGGATTCCAAAATATTCACTGCAAAATAATGAAAGTTCCTATTGGAACATGGGCGAAAGACAAGACCATGAGATTAATCGGCCTTTATCAGAAGACAGCTGTTGGCGATTTTATATCGACTCTAGCTGGGCGCCCATTTGAGGCCTTAGGTATGTCACAGGTAGAGGCACAAGTAACACTTGCCTTTGCTCGAAAGGCTCTGGATGATGCAAACGTCCATCGGTACTTTAACTATTACTTTTGGTATGCGCAGAAACCAGGGCTAGGCAGGACTACAGTTTAGACAGTTGGTTTAACAAGTTCGCCAAAACTGCAATTCAAACAGCCAGTTTTCTTTCATTCACAGTATAGGTCTATTTATGCACCTGTTAGAGCAGCTTTTGGTGACTAAACTTGCCCTAGGCAATCTCAAATGCCGCCATTGAAAGCTAAGACGCGAGAGAGTGTGGCGTGACAACGCCAATAAATGTCGAGATAGTTGGATGGAACATCAGGTGTCATTTCTCTGCCGCTTATCATTGACAGGTGCGAGAATATTCATCGTCTGCTTTCTTTTTCAGAAGCTTGAAGAAAGTTGCCCCATTACTTGTCAATGTATCTTTTTTGACCGGCTTCTTCGGGCTACTTTTTGCCAAGTCCGAATTATACGGTCCTGCCGCCCCAACAGCGAAGCGAGTACGGGCGAGAAGCCGTCGTCCATGACGGAGAAGCGTTAGATACCGTCGTGATGGTGGTACTGGTGCGAGAGCCACCTCGGTCAGGTCGGCATATTGGTCTCTGATGGCGACGCAGATGGTGAGACATTCCTCTTTGTCGTCGGCATTGTAATGGGCTATGAGCGGAGCTGCCGGGTATATAGAAGTGCGTGTTGGAATCGTCGACGATGGGATGTTGGCACAGATTAAATGCGGGATTTATCCCCGGATGGATTCGGTGTCGCCGCAACTACCGTCGATTTCGACTCCAGCGACGTCCTCGCCGATGGCACTCCCAGTTCCTGTATCCCAGCTTTGCCCAACATCATCAGCGGATCCGGCTCCCAATCCTCCACGATACTTGTTTTTGGATCCGTAAGAGATTGCTGGTCCTGCTTCGTCGAAAGATCCTCCCATAGCGTCTCATCAAAGAACACGAAATTCTCAACCACTAGCATGGCCACGGTCAGAATCAGCATCCGCCAGTGCAGCTTGCTTAGCAAGGCAGAGGATCCTAGTTGCATCATGTATATGCAAATAGTCGGTACACGAGTCTCGTATCCCTTAGGTTGCTCTTCGAAAATGTCGTGTTCGGGAAGTTTAAGAGAAGGAGTTATAGGATGGAGTTATAGACTGGAGTTATAGAACGGAGCTATAGAATGGAGCTATGTAATGGAACTATAGAATGGAATTATAGATTAGAATACTGAAGTAGGTACCCCCTCACTTACCTTCATTGTAACGACGGTGCTACATCTAATAGCCGCACCACAATACATCGATTAAGGCGCAGCAGCATCCAGGCGTCCCTTCTCCACTCATTCCCCCTTTCTCTTCCGTTCCGCGGCCTGTACCGTGCTTCTCTCGTATATGCATCCCTCCAAATCCAGCGATCATTACCCCCTACGATACGACGGTCCGTTACCAAGAAAAGCTTATATAACCCTGCGCGCCCCATTTTTAAAGACTTAGCAACTACAACAATCCACCTTACCTACTAGCTGCTAGCCAAGCTTTTTTTTAGTGTGACCTCACAGTGAGACAGGTCATTACTCGTTGTTTCCACGTGACGAGATGTTTCTAATCATCTCTCATGGAACCTCCCGGTAGTGTCGCATTCTCCAACGAATACAACGCTATGCCTGTGTTTTATGTTTTTATGTCTGTATAAAGATCTGCGTACGTATGTGTTCCTGCCCAGCCACGAGATCTGCCTGCTCTCTGCCCGCTCGTGAGCTGGCCGGCCATCCCACGAACGGGCCGGAAGCATATGAAACCAAAGGCGCTAGTCCTGAAACAGCCCGATCTGAGATCGTGCCCTACAAGAAGTTATTCATTAGCTACTCCCTACTTGATCGAGCGTCCCGTCTCATTACAGCCTAGCTGAGGAACTATGGTTGTGTCAAACAGGGCGTGAAATGTTTATTTGTTAGCCGGCTCCATATTCGAGGCAGGCCCTGCTTGCCTGTGTGTCGACACTGATGGCCCTCACGACCGCTTTCTGTCGTTGTCACTACACTGTACATTCTCAATCCCCTACATACCATCATGGCCCATTCGAGGGCTCCCTCAAGGGCTGGCATTCTCGAGGAGTACGATATGGAACAGCTGCGCGACAACGGCGACGGCAGGGGACCTTCGAGGAAGAGCAGCCCTAGCCGTGCTCTATTACCCATCCTCGAGACAGAAGATCTCGATGCCGAGATGAAAATATTTCCTCCCCGACCACACTCCAGCGTCCGCGGACCCCTCATTCTCATCAGAATCTTCGTCGTCGCCTTTCTAACGACTCTCATACCCAGCTTCTTGCGCAGATCACCCGACGGAGCTGCTAGCAAGAAACTGCATCCGACAGCTTACCTCGATGGGCTCCGCGGCGTTGCTGCCTTTATCGTCTTTATCCACCACTACATCATTGACTGGTACCCGATGCTGTGTCGCGGATACGCGTCCTCCGAGCCCGCGCACTCGCGGTACTTCCTGCAGCTGCCCTTGATCCGCGTCGTCTACTCCGGTCGCGGCATGGTGTCCGTCTTCTTCGTCATCTCGGGGTACGTCTTGAGCTACAAGGCAATCCGCTTGATGCGCGCACGGCAGTACTCCGTCGTCCTCGATTCCCTCGCCTCGTCCATCTTCCGACGAGGCATGCGCCTGTTCATCCCCATCACCGGGTCGACATTCATATCCATGCTCTTCTGCCGCTGGGGCTGGTACTCGCAGGACCCAATGGGAAGAAATACGATCCCGGCGCGCCGCGGCGATTTCTGGTTCCAATTTAAAGACTGGTGTCACCACGTCGTTCGCGTCTCGAACCCGCTCCTCGACGTCAATGGCAGGGACCTGTACGCCCCCCCCCTACGACGGCCATCTCTGGACAATCCCCATCGAGTACCGCGGCTCCATAATCGTCTTCCTGGCGCTGCTCTGCGTCGCGAAACTGTGGCCCTGGCTGCGCCTCTCCGTGCTGGCCGGCATGGTACTCTACAGCATCTGGGACTCGCACTGGGAAGTGTTCCTGTTCCTCTCTGGGATCCTCTTCTGCGATATCCACTTCCAGGCTGCGTCCCTTTCCCTTCGCGACCACAACCTCCACCTCGACAAGTCTCATCATAAATTTGCAAAAGAAGCCCTACTCATCATCACCTCCCTCTTCGCTCTCCACCTGGTCTGCTTCCCAGACGAACATGCAAACACCACCCCCGGCTACCGCACGCTGATTAGCCTGACCCCGCGCTCCTCCTCCGACCAGGGGCTCACCCAGCGCTTCTGGATGGCCATCGGCGCATTCCTCCTCGTTGGCGCTATCAATTTCTCCACTCTGCTGCAGAGCCCCTTCACCACGCCTCTGGCGCAGTACCTAGGCCGCATCAGCTTCGCGCTGTATATCGTCCACGGGCCCGTGCTGTATACCCTCGGGATGAAGATGCTGTTGCCCGCGGTGCGCGACTGGAATCACGGGGGTGGTTGGGTGAATTACGCGCTAGGGGCGCTGGGGGCGTGGGTTGTGAATTTGGTAGTCTGTGTTGTCGCGGCGGATGTCTTTTGGAGGGAGGTCGATGCGAGGAGTGTGGGTTTTGCGGGGTGGGTGGCGCAGAAGTGTTGGGATAGGGAGGAGACGAGGGGTTAGTTGCGATGGAGTAGGGATACCGTAGTATGTTCACGGCTTGGGTGGATGGATGGTGCGCGTTGGGGTGTATATCATGTTTGGTTGTATATCATGTTGGGCTGTGGGCTCGGGGACTAGGATGGTCTGTTGCACCTCCGCAACTGAGCGTTGCTGGATTTTGAGAGCATCTCGTCCCCAACCCCCCCCCTCTCTCCCCTTTCCCCGGCTACTCGCCCTCTCCTCTAATAATGCCGTATTCAACGGTCGATTGGATATGAACTAGTCATATAACCATTAGATAGTGTAGTAATTCAATTGATTATATTATTCTATATACTGTATTCTACTGTTGAAGCCTCTGTTCTGCTGCCCGTAAGAGATTCATTACGGTGACCGGAGATTACCACACAATTCTGTGTGTGGTTCTCCGTACTCCGCAATTACCTCCAACAAATACAAAGTTAATACAATCCCTATTACTCTATTTTTTTCCTGATCTAGCTATTTACATGTCTATAACAAGCTGCTATCTTTGTTGATGAATGTACAATGGCACAAGATGAAGGCGTCCCTCTCCAAGAAAGACCACCGTCAAACTTCAACATTAGAGAGCATGAGTTACGCGAGACTGAACTCTTCAATGCCAATCAAGCCAACTTAAGGCACTCAGAATCGAATAGAAAGAGGGCTTGCGTTTTAGTGGGCTCTGCAATATTGGAACTGCCGATATGGGGTGAATTAAGTTCCCCATTGCAATTGCAACTAAGCTAATGACACACGTAACTCAGGGTTTGCAATGAACTACGGCGTCTTCCAAGAATACTATTCCAGTAACTGGACGCTGCAAGGGAGCCAAAGATGTCACAGGTATTATTGGTACAACTTATAACGGCGTTATGTAGCTCTCCATGCCCTTCTTGTTCGCGTTATTCACCAAACGATGGGCTCATAGACGCCGGACCGGAGCTCTTTGCGGCGCTGCACTCACATGCGTCAGCTTCCTCCTGTCCTCGTTCAGCACTCACGTCTGGCATTTAGTTGCGACGCAAGGAGTTATGGCAGCGGTAGGATGTGCGCTTATCTACAGCCCGATAACGCTGTCGCTTGGCGAATGGCTCAATACCAGCAATCGAGCTGTAGCCTACGGTGTTGTCTTGTCCTGTAAAAATATCGTGGGGTCTGCTTGCCCGTTTCTGCTGCGGGTACTTCTGGATAGGTACGGTCCTACTCTGACGTTGAGAGTCTGGACCGCCATCGCGGCCGGAACCAGCATTCCCGCAATATTTTTAATACCGACCCCGCCTTCAAGTATATCCCAAGGCCTTCATCGAACCCGCGGAATCCCTTGGCAGTTCCTTAAACATCGAACTTTTAACATCTACAGCATCGCCATCATACTGCAGGCCTGTGGGTATGGAATTCCGCAAACATTCCTAACCACATACGCCCACGATATAACTCTAGTGTCTCAAACCTCAGCTACCCTTCTGCTCACTCTTTTCAACATACCCGGAATCGTTGCATCCTCCTTCTTTGGGTACTTGAGCGACAACAAACGCTTCCCGCTTTCGGCGACAACTGTAACTGCTAATGCGCCGTCTGCTCCGCCCTGTCTGCATTCCTTCTCTGGGGCCTCACATCGCAAGGTAGTATGGTACTGTTAGTGGTATTCTCCATCACTTTTGGCTTCTTCGCCGGTGGCTACAGCGCGACTTGGGGTGGCGTCATTAATGAGATGGAACTCGAGGCTGCCTAGAGAAACGAGGCTATTGATTTGGGAATGCTGTATGGTCTGTTGAATGGCGCGAGAGGAGTTGGGTATTTAAGTGGTGGGCTTGCTGGCGTGCCGTTACTTAAGGCTGGAAGTGAGAGATTGGTTGGATGCTTTGGTTATGGAACAGCGTATGGGCCTCTCATCGTATTTACCGGGATATCGTCACTATTTGGCGGGTGGGATTGCTGTGGAAGTGGAAGAAGTTGCTGATATGAGACATTGTGAGGTAAAAGAAATTCTTCTGAGGAAGACTCCACATATACGTTTCCTTTCCGTTTAGGGCCATTTTAGCCTATATCTAACAGTCTCGAGGGGCATCAGATATTCACGCTTTACCATCCTCACAGGTCCCTCATCCTTTCAGACCTATGAAATCTCATGACAGCTCCACATAACCAAATGGACGAATACTTTGCAGCAAGCAGTTTCCCAACTTGTTAAAGCTCTCTTCTTAGCGCTGCTGTAGTCTTTCTTCCATATACAACGCAGGCCGTTGCCATTGCCGTTCGTCTTCTAAGGAGATCTGTAGAGAAGTATGATAGCAAGTGCTAACTAGAACTAGAAGCATTAGCTACAAGTTAACAATTAACACGGACTAGTCGCTGCTATAATTACCTAACTACTCTTATACATAATCACAAAGGTCGGCTAGCATAGCTACATCTTTCATTAGGAAGCTATTATATTCCTATACATATCTACTATTACCTTTCTATTTCACGCCTAGATTACTAGGAAGATGATAAGAACAGACTATATTTCATATAATATCCTATAGTTATTAAAATAAACCCCCTATATTTATATTCATTTAATTACAACTCTCTTAATAAATTTTACTACTACCCTTACCTTACTTACCTCTAACAACTATAATAGATCTCTTAGTATACTAGAGTTATAAGGACATAAGGACCTAGCTCTTAGTAAGTGTATATAGGTATAAGAATGCCTCTTTACTTAGGTTAGTTATAGTTAGTACATAGCGCTAAGGAGACTTAGGGCTAATATAAGTAGGCTATATAAGTAAGCCTTAGGCATATAGTATAAGCAAGCCTTAGGCAAACAGAGGGTTAGCTAAGTTAGAGCAGTTTTAGGTATTTAAGGAAATAGGCATAGATAGGTTTTCCCCTTTATCTTTTTTATATCTTTTATTAGACCTAACGTACATGTATAGCGAAAGCGCCAAACAAGCGAAAGCGCCAAAATTATCTA
>JPKD01001310.1:0-29509 GCA_000750935.1 Pseudogymnoascus sp. VKM F-4519 (FW-2642)
GTGTGGCGATACCGAGGGGGTATGCGTTGGTGATGTGTGACGTCGATTGCGGATCTCAGACTGTGGGGATGGTGAAATCGGTGCTTGCGTGGAGGGGGAAGGAGGTCGAAGATGCTACGCGCATCTGGACCTCTTTACAGACCTCTAACGAGGAACTTGCCCGCGCTTTGTCGGCCGGGAAGGAGGAAGAGATCAGCGCAGCATTCACCGCTATCCGCGCGCTGATAAGGGAAATGGGCGAGAAATCAGGCGTCCCCATCGAACCCGCAGCGCAAACGGCATTACTAGACAAACTAGGCGAGGTGGAGGGGGTAGTAGGCGGTGTAGTCCCAGGAGCCGGTGGTCACGATGCGGTTGCATTGTTGATTAGAGAAGGGGATGAGACGCTAGAAAGGGTTAAGAAGGCGCTGGAGGAGTGGACCGCGAAGGGGGAGGGGAAGGTGAAGTTGTTGGGGGTTAAGGGGGAGATGGAGGGGGTGAGGGTTGAGAATGATTTCGAGTACGGGTCGTGGATCGAGGCATGAAGAGGTGTTCTCACATTAGGCATAGAAAAACACCCACCGCATAGCATAGCATTGCAAGCACGTCGAATTTTAGAAAAATCTATATCCATTTATCCATCCCCCCCCCCTCCCCCATCCCACGCTCGTAAGGAGCACGTACGGCCGCCCATCTATTTCGGATAATCCTTCAAATGCAAACTCTTCAACCTAACAAACTGCTCAAACCCAAACTTACTCAACGTCACCCCCCTCCCACTATCCTTCCACCCCGTCCACGCCAAATCCGGACTCGGGAAATCGCAGCGATTCACGAATACCGTTCCCGCCTCCACCTCTGCCGCCAACTCCGCCCCCTTTTTCGTATCCTTGGTCCAGATGGAGGCTGTGAGTCCGAACTCGCTGTCGTTCATGAGGCGGACTGCCTCGGCGTCGCTGGAGACGCGCATCACGGGGATGACGGGGCCGAAGGTCTCTTCTGTCATGACAGCCATGGTGTGGTTGACGTCGATTAAGAGGGTTGGGGCGACGAAATTCCCGTCGGGGGAGGGGGAGGTGAAGGAGGCGTTTGCGGGGGTGACGTTTCGAGCCCCTGCTGCGATGGCATCGTTGATGTGTCCCTCAATTGCGATCTTCGAGCGTTTGGAGATTACCGGCCCAACATGCGTCTCCTTATCAAACGGATCGCCCAACTTATACCCCTTAAGCACCCTCTGCACTTCTTCAACGAACTTATCGTGGATCGAAGCATCCACATAAACCCGCTCGATACTACAACAGCTCTGTCCCGAGTTGAAGACTGCGCCGTCGACGATTTCTTCAGCAGCCCAGGCAACATCCACATCCGCCCTCACATACGCCGGATCCTTCCCCCCCAACTCCAAGCCCACCGGCACCACGCGATCCGCAGCCGCTTTCTGGACTGCCAATCCCCCCGCCACGGAGCCGGTGAAGGCGATTAACGCGACCTTGGGATTCTTGACGATGGTGTCGATGGTGCTGGGGGTGCCGGAGTGGAAGTATTGGATTACGCCTTCGGGTAACCCGGCGGTGGCGAAGATGGAGGAGAGGTTCTCGACGATGGTGGGGGTTTGGGGGGAGGGTTTGAGGATTACGGTGTTGCCGGCGAGGAGGGCGGGGAGGAGGGAGTTGATGAGGATTAGGTAGGGGTACTGCGGTTTGAGGTTAGCTACCTGTCTGGGGATGCTGGGGGGTGTGTTGAGAGGAGGAAAAAAGGGGGGTGAGGAGTGAGGAGTGACGTACATTCCAAGCGAAGAGGATGAGAACTGGCCCAACGGGGAGTTTCTTTATATATCTCGTAAACCCCTTCTCTGCCTCTCCCGGTGTATCTTCGAGTGCTGATTCGGATATCTTAAGGAGATAATCACCCCTCTTAGCAGCTGTCGTCACTTCCACCCCCGTATAAGCGATAGGACGACCCATCTGCTCAGTAAGTTCTTTAGCGTATTCATCTTTCTTCGTAACCAGGATCTCTAGCGCTTTCTTGACAATCGCCTGCCGCTCGGACAGGGTGGTTTTGCTCCATGTCTTCAAGCGCTCAGCGGATACGTCGACGATCTTCTCGAGCTCGGCGGGGGTGGCGCCGGTGCGGGTGAGGATGCCTTTGTTGGTGGTGGGGGAGATGGTGGTGAGGGTTTCGGCGGACATTTTGGACTGTGATGGGGATATGTGTGTGTATACTCTACAATACTTACAGGTAGAAGAGTTGTATTTACACAAGGGAGAAGTCAATGGTGACGAGGGGTGTCGCAGTTTACGTACTTTGATGTAAGCTTGTCCCCATAAATGAGGGGCTTATCGGAGGCGGTGGCGGTTGCTGGGTCTCTGCTTATCGGTAGGACGGCCCGATAGATGTTCCGACTATCAGTAAATTTCCATGGACAAGGAATTAATGGGCGAGAATTAATGTATGAGAGACTTCAATCCGTTTGGGAAAGCACAGCGATAATGACAACAAGGAAGCACAACGAATTCCTCGAGGCGGGCGAGAGTGATGATGATAGGGGGAGTGAGGGATATAATTCCGAAGCCGAGGATCTGAGGAAAGGAGAGAGAGGACAGAAGAGAATCAAAGTCGGCAGCGATGCCAGCGACGACGAAGACGACCTCGACGATGCCTCCGCCGACGAGACCTCCAAACCCAGCATCCTAAACGAAGAATACGGCGACGCCACCACCACCCCAGACGACAAACCAGAAGAAAAATCCAAGCGCCTACGAAAATCCGGAGACCTACCAGGCACCTCCAAACTCCTCAGCAAAAAGAACCTCGTCGCGACCGAAGCAGCCGTCAAACGCTCCGGCGTCGTCTACCTCTCCCGCATCCCGCCCTTCATGAAGCCCCAGAAACTGCGCTCCCTCCTCGAGCCGTTCGGGGATATAAACCGCATCTTCATGACTCCCGAGGACCCTACTTCGCACACACGGCGTGTACGGAATGGGGGAAACAAGAAGCGCTCTTTTACCGACGGATGGGTGGAGTTCGTCAGCAAGTCCGACGCAAAGAAGGCGTGCGAGCTGCTGAATACGCAAATCATCGGCGGGAAGAAGGGGACGTATTACCATGATGATGTGTGGAACTTGCTGTATCTTCGGGGCTTCAAGTGGAACAACCTTACGCAGCAGATCGCGGCGGAGAATGCGGAGAGGGCGAGCAGGATGAGGGCGGAGATCAGCAAGACGACGAAGGAGAATAAGGAGTTTGTGCAGAATGTGGAGAGGGCCAAGATGCTGGAGGGGATGGAGGCGAAGAAGGCGGCGAGGAGGGAGAAGGAGGGCGAGGAGGGTATACCCGCGAAGGTGGAGAAGGTGAAGAGGGGGGGGGAGAGGGCGAGGCAGTTTAAGCAGACGCAGGCTGTGCCGAAGAGGAAGGCGACGGATCAGTCGGAGAGTGTGAAGCAGGTGCTGAGCAAGATTTTCTAGGGAGCAGTGATAGCTTACAGTCTTAACGATTTATTGAACATTACATACTTAATCACGAGGCATGTGCGAGGCATTATCACTGAGACCAATTTCTTGAAGTAGGACGTATTGAAGTCACTGTTATTGGCGACTAACTAAAACAACACTTTTCCTTGTCATGTCACGTTAATCCCAACCTCGCAATGCTCAAAACGCCCAAACTCCAGTTCCTTCTATCGCTCTTCCGGCCCTGACATGCTTTTCGAACCATCACCTGGCTGGTGGAAAGTTCATGGTTTGGTTGAAAGCGAAGCAATGGCAGGCGGATGCGTCGTGTCGTGTTTCACTCCACATTGACAATGGAAGAGGAGTAGACAAGATGTGTCGGGACACAAACTGCTACTACGCATGATCTCATGTGTCAGGAGATATATGTCCAGATTCCGAACCTAAGACTTGACATAATGGAATCTAACTCCCACCTGCATCGTTAACCTTCAGCTCGTCGAACTCGTCGAGGAGCTCATCCATGTCTATTTGCGGGGTGTTGTCCTCCTCTCCATCGCTTGTCTCTGCCATGCTCATAGCATCTGCATCCTTCTGTGCCTGTTGAGCCTTGTAAAGAGCAAGAGTTTGTCTGAGCTCAGTATCCTCCTCAACGTCACGCAAGAACATCTCGTAGTCCTTATCCATCTTCTCCTGGTCACCCTTCTTGGGCAACAAGTCACCCTCCTCCTTGTTCATGCGCCTGAGGCGCCAGTTACGGTTCTTTGGCTTCTTCTTTCTGGCGTAGAACTTCTTCACTAACATGACATCTGGGATGTATGAAGAGTATGTACCCGAGTTCTCCAACGCATCGTATTGAGGGTTGTTGAAATTCGACTCGCTGAGGACGTATCCCATAACCGAATCACCGGGATGAAGAACATTACCAAGATGTGTTCTTGCGAAGAACGTCTTGTCATTTTGGCCGAGATCCGACGCTCTAGCAATGGTTGCCTCTGCAAGAGCCCAGCGACCCTTCTCCACGCCCACCAAATCGATATCCAGGACAACAAACTCGACAAGCTCCTTTACGTCCGCAAGGCACGAGAATGGCGCACGCCAGTAGATAGGGGTGCTGACATCATGTGTCTGCAGAGTGCTTGGGTCGAGGAGGTTGATGGCGGTTCCAACACGGTAGCATAGTGCTATCGGGTTCATGTTTCCGATTTGCTGTGCCAGCTTGATAGGCAGTGCTACCAAGTCATCTTTACAGATGGGAACTAATTCGACGGAGTACGAGAACTTATATGACTTCGTCGACGTGTGGATATCCATGGAAATGAGTTCTTGAGACTTCTTGCTCTTGACCGGGGCGACGGATGTGAGGAAGTCTACGAAGGCAGTTGCCTGGTTTCTTGCCGCAAAGTAGAAATCCAGACCATCCTTGACTTCTTTAATATTGATGGCATCTTTGTGGGCTCCGTGCTTGAGGATAAGTTGCTCCAAGTAGAGGAAGGTACGCTTGTGCGGCACCTTCTGTCTAACCTGTACACATGCTCTCCAAGTATTTGCTGTGTATGACTTCGCACAGTCGGGGCACTGTTGGTATGCCACCACATACTCGATCTCGAACGACTGTTGCAGGACAACGCCCTCGGAGACAGAGTCTTGAATGGTGAGCTTGACCTTGATTCTGCGAGAATGGGGTTCCGTCCAGATAAAGCTTGCATCTATAATTCGGACTTTGTGAAGACCTCGAAGCTTTTTCAGGCACAGAGCCAATAATTCTCTCGATTCAGGCGCGGCCACAATATAACTGGTGGGAGGCAGTAACCATCTCTCGCAATCTCTGCAGAAATGGAGTGTGGCTTCTCTTTGGATGCCTCCGGAGACATCCATAGTAAGTTTGACACAGTCGTAACATAATGCGTTCGCCGACGCTGCTCCGTCGATGGGTGCACCACAGTTACAGCACAGAATACTAGTTGCGTCAGTATAAATTATTCACATGGCGGGGAAAAAGATCAAGGACTTACGTTGCGGCTGTCTGGGGGGCACGCGCGGCGGGCGCGATAGAAATCGGCGCATCTAAATCCATGGACGCCATCTTGAAAGGCCCAGGTGAATTTTCTTGTGATGTTGATTTGTAGTTCTCGAGAGTTTCGAGTGTGGTGTTTGTTGAAGGATAACAAAAAGTTCCAGTCAAGAGTTTGCCCCGCGATTGCTGATTACGCACGGTAGCCGAGGGGCACCAAGGTGGCAATAGCTTATCAACCAACCACTGTTCAAATCTCTGTCGGTTTGTACACTATAATTTACTAACCAATGAGTGTCGCCAAATATTTCTCTTGGGCTTTAAGACTCATGATATTTGGTCTTGGGCCTCTTGGCTGATGATATTTGGAGAATTCACTTCAGAAATGACTCTGCCCAGATAGTATCAAGGCCACGTGAGCAAACGCATGGATAACTTTTAAACGTGATGTATTATAGGAACTTGGGCATATACTTGGCGTCCTTGGTATCCTCCTCTTCTTTCATTCGTTTTATTCTAGCCTGTTCTCTCCTTCGAGCAATACGGGCTTTGCTTTCTGCGGAAATTGTGCTGGCGGTAGAAGTTGGCTCTCCTTGATTATATGACGACGGTTCAAACGATTCGCTCTTTATTACTTCCGACTGTCGTACTTCCCCAGACTCGGAGATTATATTTCGCTTTTCAATCGACTCCTTTTTTATATGAGAACCTTTCTGAGTAACCACAGGAGCAGCAGCAAGGTCGTCGTCATCATCTTCAGTTTCTGTTTCTCCTTCCTCTTCAGTAGATTTTATTGAGGTAGGCTTCGTCAATTCAAACTCCTCTGGAACTAGCACATCGTAGGTTTCCATTCGCCCAACGGTAGACCCCTTGTAGCCCGCAGCTGCCTTCGTAGTACTGTGGAATCCCGAAATCTCAGTCAGTGGAACGGCGGATGCCCTCGGTTTTTCCATGAGCCCATGAAGTGCTGTACCAAGCCAAGGCCCCTGACTTTCGTCTGAATCTCCCTCTTCCCGAGGTTGCTCTCCATGGATATCTTTGATAGCATCGGCTTGCTTCTTCGCCCTAGCTATGCTTTCAACTTTTCGACGTGTCTCGCCTCCCATCTTCGTGGTAACCGGCCTGGAAATTGAATTTATAGTAGTTGCATTCTTGGCCTTTGCGCTATTTTTCATCCGCTGGTATTCTGCAGCATGGAGATGCTGGGTGAATTCTTTTGCTACGTCCAGGAATTCGTCTTCGACCATACGATACCGGTCATCATTGTTAAATCCATCAATCATGAAACTGTAATGAATCTTAGACCAATTAAAAGGCAAATATGGCCACATGATACCACATACCTTTCTTCGGGCGGTTCATCTAGCGGAGTAGGAGATACTTCACGTGCTATACTTATTAGCATTTTGTTTAATAGGAAGGAAAAACAGTAAAGCTTACCTGCGGCTCTTGGCCCTTGCCCCCTGCGATTCTGTCTCCCTGGCGGTTGTTCTATGTCCGAACTATCCACTATGGGTCTCGACTTTCTGGGGCGTGATGAAGTAGTACTCCGGGAGCTTGAGCTGTCTTGATTGGTGTCTGTTTGGAGCCATGGAAGTTTCCTCGTCATTTTGCACGTCTCCGTCGGTGCCAGAGTAGCCCCGGTTCACCCCAGGGTTGGCTTGACGATATTAGAACCCAAATCCGAAGCTACACTCAACAAATGTAGTAGGCTTCTGATCCGCATAGGCCCCTGGCCGAGAACTAGGCAGCCGCTTTAATAGACCCGGCTCATAGGCCGCGACGATATGAAATGCCGTGTATTTATTGCTGTGATGATGGCGTATAATTAAAAGTAGCTGGGGGAGAATTTGGTGTTGCGTATTCTTCGCCGGTCGCTGCCGCCTGCCACTGATCCAACAGTGAGTCGCCAGTGGTTTGGTCAGCTGTGCTTGACGTTGTGGTCATATCAACGTCACGTTCCTCTTCACTTTGGGCTTCAGAACCAGTCGCAAGGGAATCTGTTCGCTGTGGTCGGTATATTGGTTTCTTATACCCGCCTTTCATCCCTTTAAATCGACGGATAGTTCGAGTTGAGACACCAAACTCCTCGGCCAGTACCGCATTCGTCTTCCTTGGCACCCCTTCAATTGGTCTTGATACAGCGACTAAAGTCTCTATTTGCTCCTTTGAGAGCTTCGTTGGCCGGTCGGGACGTCCGTCGTGGAAATACTCGTCTTTGAGTGTCGGGCTGACTTATGGGTTGTACCCGCGTTTCTTAGCCTCGCTGATTATGTACTGGAGCTGTTTCTTCTTGATACCGGTCAGTTTTTCGATATTCTCGAAACTGTAGCCACAATTTTTCAGGGTAACGGCTTGAGCACGGGTTGCAAGTGGGAAAAACATTGTTGTCTGTCAAATTTTATTGCATTTATTGAAGGTGTGTTGGGGATATACGAGGTTCCAACCGGTACGCAATATTCTTTGGCCCAGCTTATTTAATGGGCTGGGCATAAAATTAACATAAACACTTCTATTTAAAATCTCCGTTCACATCACAATATTTCCAAAGCTAGCACATATAGAACTGCTGCAAATATACTCTTCATTACCCCCAAAATATGTGAGCATTTATTTATTGCGCTTCAATGCCGTGCATTATGAGGAGGTTTGGAAGCATGAGACCACGTCCAGAATAATCACCCACCTTCTTACTATCCGGCTGGGGCGCTTTCTCTTGTTCTCTACACTAGACCTATGAATGACAACCACTGGGTAACATTTAGACACCGCGAAGATAGGGGGTCATCGACATGAATAAATATTAAACCCAATCACCTGGTGAGGCGACCACCTGCCACCATGTTCAGGTTATATTTACACTTCGTCATGAAGTAAAGTATGGGCCTTCTTAGCCACATGGTGCCTAGCGTGGCAGAGCCGCATACTTGCCTCAGACAGTGACCTTCACGACGTCCTCATTTTCGCATCACTGCGAGTTAACGCTTTGTGGATTCGCTCCATCGCTCCCAATGGCTTCGCCAGTTCATAGAGCTACCGCTCGACAAGTACGGCTAGTATTCTGGGAGGACCGGAGGTATTGTTTAATATCCCAATTCAACAAAACCATCCCCTCAAATATCCGGTAGGAAGTGTTGCTTAAACTTCTTGTTCGCCCTGTCTACGGCGCGATGTTGAAATTGATCCCCATGTAACTCGAAGACCAAGCTCTTTTTTGCTGCCCGATCCAGCTGGGTATCTTTTGATTCTTCCCCTTCTGCGTCATCTCGAACCTCGAACCTGAAGACTGTGTGCTCTTTTGGCAGAACCTTCAGCTCGTTTTCCTCGGTGATAATTTCGAATGTAAACTTGGTATCCTTGACGACGATTCCCTTGACGCCGACACGGCTTGTGCAACGGCTTCGTGATACCTGAACAAGTGCGCCATGATAATCTGCACCCGCAAGCTTGGCAGCTACTGGCCCAGAAATTGGCCTTCCCGACCCCAATATTTCATTGATGTATCCTGTCCATAGCTGGTGGAGCGGTTCGAAGATCGCATATTTTTGTTGGTCGCTGGGAATCGAGTGTAGGCATGTTGCGCGCTTCTCGGCCGCACTCAATGGTTGCGGTTTGCGCTTCTTCTTAAGCTTCGACGCAGCTTGTAGGCGCAGTGTGCGTCGATAGGCGCGACCAGAGGGCGTGGGGTTTTCACCAGGCTTGAGATGCAAGGGTCGGAGCTTGACTTTCTCAGTGAAGATGCGGGAGGCAGTTGTCGGAGGATGCGCAAGGGACAGAAGGTGCACGGCGACATGCGTACCCGGTGATGCCGAGGTGTTTGCCATTGTGATTACAGCTTCGAGTCGGCCATCGCGATACCGAGATCTTGGAGAGTAGTCGATTGCAGTCCAGTCAAGAGCCGCGGACACAAAATGTTGAGGTGGGGTTATGCACAATTCTCGAAGGGGATTACTTTATTATGCGCGAGGAAGGCTTTTTGGCGTTCGTCCTCGGGCTAGCCAATCACTCGGCAATTCGGCTCGCGCCTGACAGTGGGGTTCAAGTCCGGGGAAGCAAGCTAGGCCAACCTGCCCTCCACGACCTAGACTGTTGAGATCAACTGCGATGCGACTATGACTAGAGTTCAATGAAGTGAGGTCGGAATCTCTGCAACAATGGCAAAATCGGGAGGCTCTGGGCCTCGAGAGGACTCGGCCCCAGATCTGGAGATCTTTGGCGACAAGGTCACCCTACACCCGAGTGGATATATTGCTCCCCCTGAGAAAGCGGCCGACAACGAGCAAGCTCTCATGCAACATACTGGCAGGTTCAGAACAGCTCCGCTCGAGTAAGTTATTGATATATACACTCAGTGTCGCAAGTGTCTAACGCCGAGTCTTAGGTTCCTCCGCGAAATATCCCTCCACATATCTGGGACAGGATGGCGTTCGTACGACAAACCCATAGGCCAGCCGGTCTACTACTCCGGCTTCAGCGAGAATATGAAAGCTGCAGTAGTGTCGACACCAATCCTGCAAAGCAAAATCTCCGAGTTGGCTTCGAAGCGCGTTGCGGCGGAAGAAGAACAGGGCCTTTTAAACCAAGACGATAGCATGTTCGAGACACATAAAGCAGCACGAAAGATTGCGATAGAGCAGAGCCTACTACAGCTGGCAGAACAAATGACAGACGGCATGATCTGCAAGATGGAGAACAAAACATTTATCAGGAGCGCATATTATTTCTGTACGGAGTTGTTGACTAGAGCATACCACCAAGGTGCGTTGGTATGGATGGTCCATTTTACAAGCTGAACTGACGACGTGCTTTATAATAATAGGCATCCACGTTTCAAGTGAAGAAGTTCTGAGGCTACGGAATGTTGCTAAGGAGGCAGAGAAGAAACGACAAAGTATCATATTCCTACCATGCCATCGATCGCATGTGGACTACGTATCTTTACAACTTATTAGCTACCGCCTTGGGATGGCCTTGCCGACTGTGGTCGCGGGAGATAATTTGAACTTCCCTGTGGTTGGGTCTTTCTTACAGCACGCAGGTATGTAGAGTATATGCTCCGTCGGTTGACTGATATCAACAAGGCTGACTCCGTTAGGTGCCATGTTTATCCGCCGCAGTTTTGGTGATGACGTCCTGTATACCACTGTCGTCCAGGCATATATTGATACGCTTCTTCAGGGAGGCTTCAATTTCGAATGTTTTATTGAAGGCGGCCGTTCACGGACAGGAAAACTCTTGCCGCCAAAATTCGGCATTCTCAGTTTCATTCTGGATAGTATACTGTCAGGGCGCGTTGAGGATACAATTATCTGCCCAGTTAGTACACAATACGATAAAGTCATCGAAACCGAAGGCTATGTTGGCGAGTTACTTGGAGTTCCTAAGAAGAAGGAGAACCTGGCAGATTTCCTGTCGGCATCTTCAGTACTATCGTTGAAGCTTGGCAGAGTCGATGTCAGATTCCACGAACCATGGAGTCTAAGAGGGTTTATTCAGGAGCAAATGTCTCGAAGCACCACAATTCCCCAGCAATTGAACTTGAAGGCTGCCGACGACCCCACCGTCCGCCAAAGAATACTGCGGACGTTGGGCTATAAGGTATTATCGGACATTAATGCTATTTCTGTGGTGATGCCAACTGCGTTGATTGGTACCGTCCTTCTTACGCTTCGTGGACGCGGTGTAGGAAAGCCAGAGCTGATTCGAAGAATTGAATGGCTGAGCGACCGAGTTCGAGCTAAGGGAGGCCGAGTTGCCCATTTTGGCGGTGCAACAACCTCTTCTGTCATCGACAGAGGTCTGGACGTGCTAGGAAAAGACTTGGTTGGCGTAGTCGAAGGGCTTCCTACACCGACATATTATGCTGTCGACCGATTCCAGCTGTCCTTCTATCGCAACATGACAATCCATCTATTCATTACGGAAGCGCTTGTAAGCGCCAGCATGTATACGAGAATCAAACGCGGAGGGTTAAGGTCGGACCAGCGAATCTCATTCACTGAGCTTCGGGACCAGGTCCTGTTCCTGTCACAGCTTTTCAGGGGCGAGTTTATTTACCCAACAGATGGACTGGCCCAAAATCTCGAAAATACTCTCCATGGCCTCGAGGAAGACAAGGTCATTGAGCTAATACGTGACTCCGATGGAAACATCAAAGAAGTTGGTCTTTCTGAGGAAGAGCGTGCTGCTGGACGCGAGAACTACGATTTCTACTGCTTTATGATATGGCCCTTCATCGAGGCAAGCTGGCTCGGTGCGGTGTCTCTGATGGGCTTAACGCCATCATTTGAGCGACCAGACGAAGCTTGGGTAGGCGTAACTAATGCACAAAACAGCGCACAACTGGTAAGCCTTCCAACCGAAGAATAACTGGATACGAGCTAACGATGTTGCAGCTCGGGAAGACACTATATCACCAAGGCGATCTCTCGTATTTCGAGGCGGTTAACAAGGAGACTCTTAAAAATGCATACCAGCGCTTCGAAGAAGAAGGTATTATAGTAGTAGCAAAAGACAAGTTGTCGAACGCGCCGCCCCAGATGAAGCTCGCCCCGGCCTGGACGCCACAACGCGACCCGTTGACGGGCAAGATCGCTCCACGAGGCAAATTATGGGATTTCACCGAAATGATTGCGCAGTCGAGACGCGAGGGCAAGAATAGACGTGATGGCGCGACTGTCAGCACCAGAGTGCTCACGCTTGCGGACACATTAGGCCAGTCTCTGTTTTCGGCAGCTTCAGCGGATGCTGCAAAGGAAGCAGATGCGTCAGGGAAGAAGAAGAGGAGAGGGAGGGCTATTATGGTGCCCGCGCATTTGTAATTGATTGTACTATACGATGATACCTTGTCATTTACCGTGTTTTTAGTAGATATTTGGCTGTTCAAGAATAGATATTATTTATTCCCTTGGTTAAAGTTCATGCTATATCCACCTGACTTCTCATCCTTGACCATCTGGAAATTATCTGTGGACAAGCCGAACGGCTTCAGAATGCCATTCCCAAGCTGCTTGAGCTGCCCCATCATATCGCCCATCTCCTTTTCTTGTGCTGCTTTTGTCCGCGGTGGCAGCAGGATCAGCTGCCTTTGTACCACCTTGCGGTCTGCTGGTGATAGGTTCGACATCTTCGAGAGCTCCTTGTAATCTATCTCGTATTAACAACCCGACGTCGCACAGGCAACGCTATAACATACCTTCTTCAGCCCCTCCAAGTGCTGACCACCCCCCCAACTCACTCCTTGCCCTTGCCCTCCTCAGTAAGGCCTTCGAGCGTATCCGTTCTATATCTGTCTTCCGCCGCGCTGCTTCCGAAGTGTTCTCGGCCTTGGCTGCCCCGACACTGACTATCTCCTCATCTGCTTCTTCCTCCTCGGCTTCAACAATCTCCTTCCCATCATCGCCTTTGGGTCTATTTTCCTTCTTATTCTCCTTCAATTTTGTGGGATCTAAACGGTCGAGGTCGTCGACAGATTCGCTCGCAGCCTTGACTGTCTCCTTCCATTCTCCCAGTTTCAAGTGGCAAGCCGCAACATTGCTGTTCAGCACTGCGCGCTCATAGAAGAGATAATTCGGACATGACGAAATGGCCTCCGCGTAAATTTTTATCGCCTCGCCATACTCTCCAGCAGCGAACTTTTCGTTAGCCGCAGCCTTGCGCTCGTTCGATTCCCTGAGAAGTTCCTGGCTTGGAGTTAGGAGGTGGCATTGGTTCGGCAGGGATTCCGTACATACAGCTTCTTCTTCGGGCTCAAACCGCACAGTTTCTGTTTCCTCGGTCGGCGATGGCACGACAGGCTTGGGATTTGCTTTCCGCTCGAAGCGTTCTGTTCGGGATGCCATGGCGCGAATGTTGGATGTCAGAGGAGAACCCCACCGACCTTCATGGGACCTTGGGCGGAATGATTACCGCGCTGATGTGGGGAAACCCCAACGGGAAGGACCGTACCCCTCTATTATTTTTCGTCCTGTAACCTGAACAGCTACACCTCTTTGCCACTGTGACTCTTTAGTATCTACAACTACTCCCGTAATATTACCCCAAGGCTATTCCGCGGTAAAGACTATCAAAATGGCTCAAGATACTAAAGAGTTAGTACCGAATCGCGATGCTTATACCGCCCACTGCGGAATCTAACTTCAGCCTAGGTTCCCTCCCATCAGAGCATGTCTCTTTGACATGGATGGCCTCCTCCTCGATACCGAGGATAAATACTCCGAGAGCGTTAACACAATGCTCGAGCGCTACGGCCGCCCCCCAATGCCATGGTCTGTCAAGGCACAGCTCCAAGGCCGCCCCGGCCCAGCCGCTGCGGCCATCTTCCACGAATGGGCGCAACTACCAATCCCACAAGAGCAGTTCACCCTTGAGCAAGCCGAGATCCAGCGCAGGCTTTTCCCATCAGCGGCACCGTTGCCCGGTGTTGTCGAGCTCCTGAAGAACCTAAACTCCGCGAAGCCCAAGGGCGCGAAGGATGGGGAGAAGCTGCACTTGGCTCTGGCTACGAGCTCCCACACTGGAAACTTCAAGCTGAAGACCGATCACCTGGGACACTTGTTCGAGGTGTTCGTGGATGCGAGGCGTGTGCTGGGAGATGACCCGAGAATCGCAAAGGGAAGGGGTAAGCCAGCACCAGATATCTACTTGCTCGCTTTGGATATGGTGAACGCTACTCTAGCAGAAGGGGAGGCGCCAATCAAACCAGAAGAGTGCCTCGTATTTGAGGACTCTGTCCCAGGTGTTGAGGCTGGAAGGAGAGCGGGTATGCAAGCTATCTGGTGCCCTCACCCAGGACTCAAGGAGGAGTTTATTGGTAGAGAAGATCTCGTCTTGGCAGGTAGAATTCCTGATGCCCAGGGTGTCATTGGAGAGGGCGCAGGAGAGATTGGTGACGGATATGCCCAGTATCTCCTCACCCTGGAGAATTTCCCGTATGAGAAATATGGAATTGTGGATGAGAACTAGATGCATGCGATAAACATTGGGTTATTACATTTAGATACCAAGGGGTCTCCCACCCAGACATAGAAGGATGAGTTTGGCTGTAGCCAGCTCGGTCTTGTAGATGATTCGGGCTATTTAAAAAAACTAACTTGCAGATGTAAATGTTTCTCAATTTTAGAGATCTAGTTTTTCCTGAGCATACGAAGAGTGACAGGATCCATCATTCCAACCTCCCTCCTCCAGTAACTGATAAGGCGATAACACCCATGCACTTTTGACGATCTGATCGGATTCTCAATTGTCATCCACACCTCTCACTAGCGCCGATCAGCCTCCCGCCACATCTCAGCCTTGCAGCACCTCATCCAAATTTGGATCCAAGCCGTCAACCTAAGTTCTCCACCGATTCTCTTGACAATACACTCCCCAACACTCCCACTCTATCATCACCTTACTCCCAACCGGCGCTCCCACTCGCCACCACCATGTCTACCCCCTCCTCCGGCTCCTCCACCCCCAACCCGCGCTTCAAGCCCCAAGCCAAAACCGCCGAGGACATCCTCTCCAACCAAACCGTCGGCCTCGTCAACCTCTCCGACTTCCGCAAGCGCCGCGCCGAGGCCATCGAGCAGAAAGAGCGCGATGCGCAGGAATCGCTACTAGGCAGCAGTCGCGGGGGTTCTGGTGCTGCCACGCCCGTTGCGGGCTCGGGGTGAGTCTCCTCCAATCCTCCTCTCCGCTATGGTGCAATTGATGCAGGAAGAGACAAAGCTAATTTCTCAGTACAGTGGTTCTACCCCCTCTGAGCCTCCTAAGAAGAAACCGAAGCGCAAGGCTGGCACCCCGAAGCTGAGCTTTGGCGTTGACGACGAAGAAGAAGAAGGCGATTTCACAACCTCAAATAAGGCGACACCCGGCGCAGAGTCGCGCTCACAAAGCGGATCCCCCGCGCCCTCAGCACCGAAGCGCAAATTCGCAGCCAATGTCTCCATCGGCGCCCTCCCAAAAGCGCTAACGAAGCGCTCACTACTCCAAGAGTCGCAGGCGCGCGAGGCGCTAAGAAAAGAGTTCCTAGGACTGCAAGAACGTGTTAAAGCCGCACCGATAGCCATTCCATTCGTCTTCTACGACGGAAGTAATGTCCCCGGCGGAGTGTGCAGAGTAGCGAAGGGCGATTTTGTGTGGAAGTTCCTCGATGGGAGTCGCAAGGTAGGCGCGGAGGTCGGGGCCGGGGTGGGCGGGGAGGCGGGGAAGGGAGATGCGAAGGCGAGGAGGGAGTGGGCGAAGGTTGGGGTGGACGATTTGATGATGGTTAGGGGGGAGATTATTATTCCACCAGTGAGTTTTAATTGGAGCGGGCAGCAAGATTGCGGGAACTGACAGGAAACAGCATTACGATTTCTACTACTTCATCATCAACAAAACCCTCGGCCCCAACTCCCGCCTCCTCTTCGACTACAGCGCCGAAACCCCCCCCGACACCACCCCTTCCGCCGCGACAACAAGCGACGAGATTCCAGAGAACTATAACCCCCTCTCGCGGCCGTCGAACAACAAGTCCGCCACCACCGCTGCTGCGATACCCATTGCGGACCTGGATGGCGCCAATGACGATCCGACGTTTACGAAGGTGGTGGATCGGAGGTGGTATGAGAGGAATAAACATATTTATCCGGCGAGCGTGTGGCAGGAGTTTGATCCGGAGAAGGATTATCAGACGGAGGTTAAGAGGGATGTGGGGGGGAATGCGTTTTTCTTTTCGTAGATTGGGGGAGGGGGGGATGGTTGAATTGAGTGTAGTTAGGGGTGAGGAAAAGTAGAGCATTATTTATATAGGCTGGCGTTGTGGTTTCGAGATGGATACCCGAATAGAGATTGAATATGAGATGTTCACGAGGCATGAGATATGGGGAGTAATATGTGAGGGATGGGTTATGATAGTTTTTATTTGTATATGAGTAACTCTTCTATACTTCAACTGGTAATTGTAACCCTTCTCTGGCTAAACAGTAATCTTTCTCTAGCCTTTCAACTGTTAACATAAATCCTTCTCTGACATATCATCTTCCCATGATAACTCTTCTTTGACTTTCAGGTGACAATTTCTTTGACCCTGTAAATGCCTTTCGCACGCCCAATTTAACTTTTGCCTTGCTGGAGCCCCATGCGTCGTCGACATGCGGGAGTTTCCTCGGCGGCTTGTGGGTGTATCTTCGACTTTCTAAGTGTCTCCGGCTTGTGAGGGTGTTCTCATCATCTTGTGAGTCTTCATCGCCGTGTGAGAGCTTCTCGTAGACTGTATCTAGGAGAGATCAACATATTGACTCTCCACTCCATCTGCCTTTCGTAACACACCTTTCAGGCAGCACATATGCTCCATCCTCATCATCCTCTCAGCAGTAGTAATAATACCCCATCCCCATAAACACAAAAATCCACCCCGGCCAAAAAATAAACAACACCAACGGCGACGGATGCAACAACCAAACCATAAACGCAAAAAACACCCTCGCCCTCGCCCTTTCCGTCCTTTTCCACGCACCCTTCACCGCCATAGTAGCAGCCACCCACCCATGTCCCGACACCACACTCCCACTCCTCCAGCCAAACACCGTCGCCACCCCCAGCGCCTGCAGCGTCTTGATCCCCACCACCCGCGAGGCGAAGAAGAGGTTGATACCCACAAACACGAGGGTGTGCCAGGCGTTGATGACGAAGATCCGCGAGGCGTGGTAGGCGTTCACGGCTAAGGCCTTTGTAGCGTATAGCCCGTGGGAGAGCAGGAAGGAGAGCGCGATGGTGAAGAAGAGTTGGGTGGTGTAGGCGAGGTCGAAGGAGAAGCGGAGGGCGGGGGTGATGATGGAGAGGAAGGAGGTGCGCCAGTCTGCTGGGGAGGCGGTGGTGTTGTGGGAGGGCTGGAGGACGGACATTGGGCTTGCGGTGTTGGAGAGCGGGGAGCTGGTGGAGGTGGACGAGGAGGGGTATTTGCTTCTTTGGTGGAGGGAGGGGGAGGGTTTGTTGTCGGTGGTGAGGGGTGTGAATGACTGCATGGTTGCTGGTTTGGGCGGTTTTTTTTTGTGTGTTTCAAGAAGCTGGGAGTTTGAGGAGGAAGGGTTTCTTGAGATGAGCGATATATGAGACGTTTGGTGTTGGTTTTGGTGTTGTGTTGAGCCCCCCACGCCTCAGGCAAGCCGTTGTATAGGCAGGTGCAGGTGCAGGTTGGGCAGCAGATCGAGTATGGGTTGAAAGATGCAGGCCGGATATGCTGAGATGGCGATATACATAATGGTTGGGGAGCTGACTTATAGGGCAGTCACCAGTTTCAGTAGTAAAGCAGTGAGTTGTAGTTCGAAAGTAGTGTGGTGGTAGCTCGAAGTCAAATCAGCTTGGTGTAGAAAATAGTCCAAACACAAATAAACGGCGTTCTCAGTAGCCCGACTTAGAGTTCCTTAGCCCAAAGGCAAATGGACCCTTCTCGTCGTCTGGTTTCCAAGGCCCAAGCCCAAACGAAAACCCATATTGACCCCACGCCCCCTCTCCTCCCCCCACTCTGGGCAACATGACGTCTGCCAACGCCCGGGCGTCACATGTAAACAAATAGTACAGCGCAGTACAGCGCAGTACAGTACCTCCGATCTTACATTCCAGTTCACAGTACACCACAGTACAGTAAGATATAAAACAATAGATCCTGTACAAGTTGTGTACGGCGTAAGTACGAGTGTATGCGAAGAACCGCGAAGAGAACAAAGCAACGACAAAAGACAAGCCGTAAACACCCCCCACTTACCCGAAATGGCAAGGTCAGACAAGGAAGGGAACGGGTGCGAAGCGCAGAGGAGCCTGTCCCTGGCGGCCGTGCCTTAGCGACGTCCTGGGAGTGGTTCGAGCGGCCGAATCGGCGTGGGATGGTGTGGGATGGCATGGGATGTCATGCAACCACCCGAGACGGGCGAGGCTGGCTATTCTCACGGCCTTTGGGGACTGGCCCAGTATCAGATGATAGATGTGGTACGGTACATGGCGTCCAGTACCGCATATGGCCGTACGTGCAGTGCAATCATGCACCCCACGTGGATTTAGATGGTGGGGGTGGGTGCATGCTGTCAGTGTCACGGTGCTTATTGGTAAAGCGGCAGAGACGGCGTCGGCGGGGATGGTATGATCTACGTGATATGGTCTACTTCGGTGACTCTTCACGGCGGCTATCCTTTGATCTATCGGATGGTGGTGTGTTGGAGACGACTAGCTTACTCTTGTCACCCGTAGCCATTGTTCCTCAACGAAGATTTTGTTGAATGTGAGTATTCATTCGGATTTCCATATTGGTCATCCCGCCCTGGTCGGGTGCGAAAGGAGGGGTATGTACGTGCGGGTATGCAGGATATTTCTTATTATAGCAGCCCAGGCACTGTATGAGGATTGATGAGGCATTTCTCTCGCTTTGGCCATCTCTCTCTCGTCAGTAACTGGCACCAACTCTGAGAAGAACAAAGATCAGAAACCATCGAGTCTGAGTACAGAGACAAAGAGTGCCCTACGACAACACAGTCACGGAGTCACAAGAGTACAGTATACAGCATTGGGGAAGCAGACGCCTGTAATATATGCCGATAACCAGTCCACTGACATTTAACATATCTAGACACAGCCATGGCTCTCATCGAGCTGGAACCGATGGCACCCACCACTAAATCAACAGTCACATCCCTGAGATATATCCGCCTTTTCACCACCAAACGCCAGGCTACAAATACACCCAAAATATCATCACAGCACAGCACTCGCTGGCTTTACCAATTCCGGTGTCCCCTTCCCCTACCCCTAAAATTTCCTCTGTTCCCCGCACCCCCAGCATTCCCCATCCCCTGATCGAAGCCACCATACCCCCCCATCTGCTGCTGCTGATTACCCTGGCCAAACCCTTGTCCGCCAAACCCAGCATTCTGGCCAGCCGCTTGTCCCGCCGCAGCTCCTCCCTGCCCAGCCATACCTGCAAACATGGCTGAGGGATCCATCTGACTCGGATCCATCCCCGAAGCCATCATCTGCTGCATCATCGCCTCCATTCCCGGTGGCATCCCCTCCATCCCTGGCATGGCGCCCATTCCCATACCCGCGCCCGCACCGCCTAGCATCCCCGGCATCGAGCCCATGCTCATCATCATATTCATGTCCTCCATCATCTTCTTCTGGTTGTCCGCCAGCTTGCTCTGGTCGTACTCCGAGCGCAGGCTCTCCTGCTTCGCCGCATACAGCGCCCATGTGAACTCGTCGAACCCGTAGTTAAAGTAGTCGCTGATATCCGTCCCGGGGCGGCGCCAGGGTTTGTCGTTATCGGGTAGGTCCTCGTCGATGTTAACCTGTGTGATAGGCTTGCGCGCTGGGTCGTATATGGGCTTAGCGTCAATGTCGATCGTGGAGGTGGCGACGGCGGGGAGGTCGGCGCCAGAAGCTGGGAGGGAGGGCTTTGCGCTCTCTGACTTTTTGGGAGCGGTGGCTTTTTGGGTTACGTCGTTTGAGGCGGTGCGCTGAGCGATGTTGCGGATGTCGTTGTATCGTGCGTTTCTGGGGGATTGTCAATATGAGGCTATAACCACCATGCGAATGCTACTTACGACGGTGGAGCGGCTTTCGTTCCATCTTTGCGCTCAGTGATAATATCAATGTCTGAATCGTCATCCTCCTCTACCTCCTCGCCTTCTTCTTCGCCCTCTTCTGAACCATCCTCTGGTTGTTCGGACTGCACTTCCTGCGCGGGGGTCTGTCGCGGCTCCTCCTTTGCTTCACTCGTGGTAGGCACGCTCTCCTCAGGCGCGTAAAAATCGTCGTCGTCGTCGATATCCATCTTGACTATAAATGTGTATGGGAGCTTCGAAGGCTGCAAGTGACGTCGAGCGCATGTAGTTGAACGAGGCTACACGAGCAAGGGTAGGTAAGGTACAAGCTCATTCGCTTAGCCTCATTTTTGGGTTGCGGCGCGTCTCACCAACTAAGCTGCAATCTGAGGCTACCACAAGCGCGAGCCTAACTGTTGATAAAATATGGCACTTGCACGCTCAGCAAGCGGTCCTGGTGCCTTAAGTATCAACATCGGCTCTGCGAATTCGTTGTGAGCAAGCCCCCTCGCTCCCAATCCCTCTGCCCGGCCACGGAGAGTTGCGTTACTAACGTCCTTTGTGCAAAATAGTGGATCAACGAATACGTCAAGTCAGGCTCCTGCAGCTGGCGGATTGTTTGGCAAAGCAACAATGTCGCAACCAACCGGCGGCATGTTTGGACAGGCGCAACCTCAGACATCGGGTCTCTTTGGGGCGTCAACAACCGCGACGCAACCTGCGCAAACCGGAGGACTCTTTGGCGCTGCACCTGCTGCACAACCACAATCTGGCGGTCTATTTGGCGGTGCCCCAGCTTCAACACAACCGCAGAGCTCAGGATTGTTTGGTAGCGCTCAGCCAGCGGCTTCTACGGGAGGGATGTTTGGATCAGCACAGGCTCAGCAGCCCCAGCAGACTGGTGGCGGGCTCTTTGGCGGTGCAAACACCCAGGCCCAGGCGGCAAAGCCTTCGTTCTTGTATGTACTATACTTCCCCAAACCCAATAGCAAGCAGTAAACTAATCTACCTAGTGGGGGCGCATCAATGCAGATGCCTCAGCAACAACAGCAACAGCCACAGAGCTCGTTATTCTCGTCTTCTGCCAGGCCACAACAATCGACTGGCGCCTTTGGCAGCAGCTTCGCCGGGGGTCTGACGATGGGCCAGTCGCAGGGCCAACCTACACAAGCAACCGTCCCGGGCGTTCGCATAGATCTGACCAACCTGCGCAACACCACCCGCTTCAATGACCTCAACGAGGAGCTCCAGAAGAAGATCGAGGAGTTTGACGCAGGGGTTCTCAGCCTCATGGCCAAGGGCGACCAGTGCACCGCCATCCTCCCAGCGCACGGCGAGCAGCTCGAGCTTGTCCCAGATAACGTCGACTTCCTGCAGCGAAAGGTGATCGGTGTGCAAGCAAACCTAGACGGAGACGTGCAAGCCGTCTCGCAAATAAGCAAACAGGTCTACGTGGATGGTGAAAATGCCAAGCTCAGTTTCACCGTTGTAGACAACCTGAAGCTGCCGCAGCAGTTCCACACCGGCATCTGGAACCCGTCGAAGCCATCACCATCGGCTTCGACACCGGGAGAGGCGGCGGGAGATCTTGTGACGTTTTTCTCGCATACGTCGGATGAGATGGGTCAGACGATATCGACGTATAAGGACAACATCAGCGAGATCGAGCTCCATCTACGTGGCGTGGAGAGGTCGCTCATGCAAGCGGGTAGTAATATTGGACGCAATGGCCAAGATAAGAACGAGGTGGAGAATCTCGTGGGCGTACTTAGGGACTTTGAGATGGGTATCTTGGAGGTTGCTGGGAAGGTTGGGGGCGTACGAGAGGGAGTGCAGAGCCTGCAATTGGGACATTTCATTGACCCTGTATCCGTCAATAGGAATGGAAAGCGCAGGGGCGTGTATTAGTGTGTTATGATCGGGATGGAGTCTGGTGTTGAATGCCTTTCATGCATGGGCATTTTGTACTTAAATATGGATGGCTGGATATGGTGGGCATGGAAGCAAGAATAAAGTCATGGTAGCAGGACAAAAATGATATATGGACGTCGGTTTAAATACGGTTAATTCTTGCCGATAAAGGGACAGTTGCAATATACTCCTACAGTGCTGTATGATCGGGGGTAAAGGCGGTGTGATCTGGAGATGTATATTGCTCCTCGTTATTATTCAGGTGTAGCTGTAAACGAGGCATACAGTGACAGCAACTGTCCAACGTCTCTTGACAATTATTTCTTGTCAACCCAAGATCCTCTCCCCAAAGGAACATCCCATATGTGCAGAACAACTTTATATCAATAGTATCATTATAGCACATTTATACCCCGTCTCAAATAAGCTTTGATACTGTCCCCATGAGTTCCCAGGAAGATGAAGAGGAGCCCATCGTTGAATATGCTCGATTCCACGGGCTTTCCATTGACCCTCTTCGAGATCCATCGCCACTGTCATACATTGAGAGTCTCTTGAACACTCATGAGAAAGACGTATTAGATGATTTTCACCTCCCGCAAATCAATTATCGACCTATCCTTCCAACCGACGAGCGTCTCACTACTGACAAGGGCGCCGAAATACTACTTGCCGGCGCAAATGGAGTGTTTCTTGATCAAGGCACCATCGATAAGATCACTGCTGCAGCTTCAGTCAGACCCAGGCGGCAGAAACTGAAGCTGGAACTACCTCTGTTGAAGAGCGATCCTGATGCAGATCTTGCAGCTTTCAGGCAACGACAGGACCCATGCATCAGTGATGAAAACTTCATATATGAACCTCTTGATATTGAGAAAGATGAAGGCATCCAATGGCCTTCAAGATTTGCTAACTTGCCAAATTCTCTGACGAAAGATTGCAGTATGGAGAAAATTACTGTGACGAGAGACACAATGGTTTACCTGCAGGCGGTTTTGAAAGACAACTGGTCCAAGGAGAACACAAAGGATTTGCTTGCTTCTCAGTCTTCTTACAAACGGGTATGTTTCAACACATGTTCCGCGTTGGATTTTCTTCTTCCGTGCAGCTAATGACACTGGATAGAACCCAGCTCTTGCTCCAGTCACACCTCCATTGTCCCCTCTAGGCTGGGGCACACCTGAGCCGTTCCAGCCATCTTCACCGACCTGCCATCTCCCGTTACTCTCCAATCCTCCGTCGCTACTTGGAGCCGACTTGGAAGCGGCCGAAAGGGCCATTTTTGAGGATGATGGACTCCTCTCGGTTAAGGAAGAATCGAGCGATTATAACGACCCAATTGAACATCACCAGGAGCAGCGCCATAATCCGAGAAATACATATTTCGAAACCTCATCTCTCCTTTCCGATGAGCTCTTCCCAGTTCATGAGCACCAAACATCCCACAACCTCAAAGTTGAAGCCCCGTTGACGCCACCATTGCCATTGGTAAAAACTGTCACATTCAGTGATACCGTCGAGGAAATGCTGTTTGATCAGGACTACCCAGGCTTCACTTCATCCGCCAATGAGTCGGGAGATGCAGACTCGTTTTTCATGGATCACACATTGTATGACACTTTCAAAGAGGCATATAACACAGAAAATAGCAGGCTTGAAAAAGAGCAGCTGCAAGAAGCGGCGACGACGGGTAGGGTTGAAATGCCAGTCATGGACTTCACTGCACCGAATCCACCTTGGAATGTCACAAAGCCCAGCGGTTTCAACAAAAATCTATCTCAGCCCCGAGAGATAATGAAATCGATAATAAAAGAGATCGAGCTCCCAGATCGCCCAAAAGTCTTGCGGAAGCTAAATCACACTGTCGACTGGACGGTTTTTCCATCAGGTCTTGCCGAAGTTGCTTTGACTGAGGAGTTCGGAAACGAAGACGTTCTCTTGGAGTACATCAATCCAGCGATGGACGCCGGTGTTACCAGCAGTGAAAGCCTTACATACAAAGCACCAGGAATAAGAATCCTGAGAGAGGATGAGGATGAGGATGAGGAGGACTTGGAACCTGGAGTGTTCTTGAACGAAGAGCTGAATATGGCTTCACTGATCAAGAAAAGAAAGTTGGAGATTGGAGAGGTGGGAGAAAATAGAACTCAGACAAACATCCAAGAATCGGGAAATACTACTATACATACAGCAACAAAGAAATATTCCGGGAAACCCACTCCAGGAATCGTAGGGGATCCCGATGCAGTCAATGAGAAGCATGGAAACAGTGGATATGGGGAGACACTTATTGGTGATATATTCTCAGCAACAACGGCTCTAGACAATTTTATGGAGATGAGAGGAACGAAGAGGCACAAGCCCACAGACAGCACCAGCTCTTATTTCTCCACCCCAAGGGCAGTTCCTACCAACAATCCCGCACCTCTGCCTATCCCACCGCCAGTCGCCAGCTCTCGTCTCACAAAAGCAGACATTCCACTGCCATTATCAAACATCACTATCCCAACTGAGCCAACCCAATACATAATCTCAACGGATCTTCTGAAACAACGTCCCTTATTCAGCGCCATCAAATCTTTAATCCCAACAGCTCATTTCATCGAGAGGGATGTCAACAGATACAACACAACAGCATGGCTTAGACAAGGTACCATCACACGGTCTCCAGTCAGAAGCCCTCTTGCAGCTGAAGCAGATCTTGTTCTGTCTCCATCGACGGGTGTGGTGCTCACGACTCTCATGAAAATCAAGCAGAAGCCACTACCAGGGCAGAAAGAGAAGTCTGAGATCAAGAGCAAGGTTGAAGCGGTTTGCATGAGGTATGAAAGGCTTCTGGTATTTATCAGTGAAGCGTCGCCTGATGAGAGCTCGGTTGCCGTTTTAGGCGGTCAAGAATGTATGGCCATGGCTGATTTTATGGGATTCTGTGCTTCGTTGCCATGTACAGTCATCGCATCTTTCGTGCCTGGCGGCCACGAGACGCTAGCAAACTGGGTCGTTGCAGGTATGGTTCGGTACGGCACAGTTGGCTCCAGTACCCGTGATTTGCTTGAAGATGAAACACAATGGGAGGTTTTCCTCAGACGTTGTGGCATGAATCCATATGCCGCGCAAGCGGTGATCTTGACTTTGAAGGCACCAGAGGGTGTGCACCCGAGTAGGCGTGGCATGTTCGGGATGAGTGCGTTTGTTGGGATGGGTCACAATGAGAGAATACGCATGTTTGGCCCCGTCTTTGATGGCGAGAGGGTTCTTGGAAGGGTATCTAGTGTCATTGATGCTCGGTGGAGACATGACACGCCCTGATAGCATTGGTTTGGGAGGAAGATTGGCGAATGTAGCTTCGTTGCTTTGCGAGAACCATTTGGTAACATGTATCGGTGCTGGTAGCAATTGACCATGAGATGTAATGCACACCTAGCTATATGAGATAGATTTCATAGTATGCTCCATAACTTGATAGTATTATCCTCGGTCAACTCGTCATGTGAGGAACAAATTGTCGCGGCTTCAGAATGCGTCTCGGTCGCTTTATCACTAACGTCTGAATCGTCGGAAGATTCATCTTCGCTTTCACTCTCTGAGTCACTGTTCGTATCCGGAACATAAATCCTCTCTCGCCTCATTCCAGAAGCAGTCGCGACGACAGAGCCACAGCTGTGCAATGCCAGGCCTCCAACTGTTGTCCCTTCTTCATGCGCAAGCCAATCCATGTCTGGCTTCGCACCCCCTTCTTTACTTCCAACGTCTCTCCAAACTCTGACCCTGCCGTCCGCTCCTCCTGCCCAAACTTCGCTCTTGCCACCGATAGAAGCGGTATCGACACTCATTCTCTGATTCGTTTCTGCTTCCCGTCCTTCTAACCACCCCACAAGCCTTCCAGTGACCCTTACATCGTAGACAAGTACCCCTCGACTCTTGCGCTCAACAACAAAAAGATAACGACCACAAGCGCTCCAAAGAACCTGACTCACCCCGGCTCCGCCAATCTGAGACTCATCATCCGCTGCAGATTCAATGCTCCAGTTCGCAACAGTACCTCCTAGCCCTTCGGCATCATAGAGGCTGACCCATCGCGTCCACGTTCCAGCAGCTAGCATGCCATTCCCCACTGGACTATCAGGCGCGTCTGGTTGCAAACTCAGACATGAGACGATACCACGCATCCCAACGCCACCGCCTTTCATTTTATGGCGCTTTGATGGAATGGTCGGGAGGCGCGTAGTTGGGCCCTCGCCTGACCGGGACACATCAAAGATGCTGATTAGACAGTCGGTCCCGGTATAGAACTCGTGGCCAGTCGGGTGCCAGAGTAAGGAAGATGGAGTCAGATATGCCTCCGTGGTGCGACATACTAGTGAGTAAGTGGACACTGGTGAGGGCTCGGGGGAGAGGACGTTAATGAGCTGGATTGGATGATCTCGTGGTGATGATAGGAGGAGGGTTGTTGAAGAATTTTGGAGATCAAAATGGGGGTAAAAGGATTGCGTGTAGGTTGGTTCCGGGGCAGCGTAGGTGGTGTATGGTGTTAATGTGTGAGGCGAAGACGACGGAGATAGGAGGTCAGGGGGTGCGACGTAGAAACGGAGCTTGTTGTCAGCAGAAGCTGCTATCAGAGATGTGCCGTCAGGAGACCTGCATCTTTGTTAGCAAGTACTTAGAAGAAGGGCTGGATGGCAGGGCATTTCCGACCATTGTATGCTTTTAAAGTAATTAGACTCGCGACTATCTTGTGCAGTCCCTACTGGGGAGAAGACAGTAGAGTCTTCACGTGCTTCAAGTTCGCGTTTTCTTGATTCTTCGATTGAGCATGAATATGTGCTACTTGTTGTCGCTACCAATTGCGGAGGGTACAATTCAGCATCCATATTTATTCGGTTTTATGACCACTATAAATGGTTCAATCCTCTTATGTTGCATGTTTGTACTCCATATTTCATACGCTTAAGGTTCTAGAACAAGATGGTTCGAGTCCACATAATCGGATTAGAGATCCTGCATACTACCGCTTTTCACCGCACCCCGCAGTCCCACTTAAATGGTTAGCTCGTAATGCGGGCAGTGGCGGCCCGCAACACGAATAGCGAGGCTGGACCAAGGTCATCCTCTTGACCTCCGCATCCTCGAACGTACACATTAAGAGGTGGCCATCCAGATATATGCGAATCTTCCTCTGTACCACCAACTACATACCTTCCTATTGTCAACCGGGCCCCGGCCCATAAGCTCCATGATGGAGCTTGCCACCTTTATCGCAAGCCGATGCGAGCAACTCCAGGCGCCAAGCTACCTAAACCTGTCGCTATCAATGTAAGTTACTCCCACGCCACTCAAATCGAGGCGTTGAGCTTTGAATAGTATCTATAACCTTTTGATAAGCAAATGCTGATGCTGGTGATGATAGTCTCATACTCGTCGGCATCCTGGTCTCCTACCTCCCCCAACACTACCGTATCATTGCGCGCGGCACCTCCGAAGGCATATCACCATATTTCATCCTTCTCGGAACAACATCCGGAACAAGTGCATTTGCTAGTATCCTTGTTCTGCCAGCATCGAGAGCAGATGTCGCGTGCTGCAAGACCGTGAGCTCGTTTGAGTGCTTCGCGGGATTGCTCGGCATCTTCCAGGTCGGCGTTCAATGGTTCTGTTTTGCTATTATGTAAGTCTATCTACGGAATCGTGCTTTTCTGAAACCAGCTAACATTATATGCTAGATTACTCCTCTTTCTCATATTCTTTCCGAGAAACCCCGTCCTTCCACAAAGCACGACCGTCAAGGCGCCAACTTGGCGCACCGCTCTTGGCGTCGCATTCTTATGCCTTGTCCATGGCCTATTGGTTATATTTGTTAGCGCGTGGTTTCAATTCTCGCGGCCGAGTTATCTGGGAACTCTGGCCAATACTTTGGGCCTCATGGCTGCAGGCCTGGCCTGTGTGCAATACTTTCCACAGATTTGGACGACATACCAACTAGGCCATGTAGGGAGCTTGAGCATTCCGATGATGGTCATCCAAACTCCTGGTAGCTTTGTATGGGCAGGCAGCCTTGCAGTAAGGCTCGGGACCGAGGGCTGGAGCATCTGGGGAGTATATCTCGTGACTGGATGCTTGCAAGGCTGCCTGTTGGTGATGGGGATATACTTCGAACTACAGGCAAGGAAAACAGGGACCAACTTAGAGTCAGAGGTAAGTTATACAGCTCTCCAAACCAGCATTTGGATTATTATTAATGTTTGATACTAACTCGCTCACAGGCAACGACGAGTCTTCTGGCTGATAATACACCGAGTCTTCAAAATGAATTTTTGGAATCCGATGATAATGGAAATACTGTGATCGAAAGTGGAGGACTGACTGAAAGGACGCCGCTATTATCTAAGCAATCCAACAATATTACATAGCGATGGACTTAAATGTTAGAGGCTCTGTAGCCGTATATATTCAAGACTATTGTTTAAAGCTATAACGTATTTCACATACGAGTGGCGCACACAAACGAGTGGTGCACCAAAACACCAAAATCTAACTATTACTACTACTACTACACCACCACCCTACATAATAACCCTTATTCGATCGTAATTGATTCCTGGCGCCTCTTGCACGTACAGGTATTATGGCCCATAATACCACATAAGCTGCAGCGCTTCTGTTGGCCCTTAGAGCCCACCTAACAACTACCCTCACTTGCTACCTCTATATAGACCTAAGCATTAACTTTAGCACTCTGAAGTATATCCTCTCCCTCTTATATAGAGAGACTACCCCCTTACATTATACGCCTCTTATACTTCCTCTCCCTCCTCTTTTTCTATTCATTTACTACTTATAGAGCCTTAACTTCTACCTTAAGTAGAATAGTAGAATGCATTATTATTTCTACCCCTTTAATAAGGTAGCTAATAGCATTATTAATTAAGGTAGAAGAGCTATTCTATGTTATATAATATAGTTCTTAATATGCTCTATTTAAAAGTTAAGCTCTTATATAGTTTAAGGAGTCTTTAAAGTCTAATTACTACTCTTAACTATAAGAGGAGTTAGAGTCCTTAAGTGTAGATTTAAGTAAGAGAGGACACTTTATAGCTTATATAGAACTAGCCCTATAGCTTAGAATCTACTCTTAATGTTCTACTTTATAAATGTAGCTTTAAATGCTTCTTTAAATATAGAGAGAAACTTAAGCTTTATAATATAGTTTAGCCTATTCTATATAAAGGTTTTAATCTAATGTCTATATAAAAGCTTTAGTAGTATAAAGTAGCTTATATTAAGAGGCTAAAGAATGTATAAGGAGTATAGTAGTATATAGAGGGTAATTATCTTCTATTTTATATAGTAGTGTTAAAATTAAGTAAAGAGGTAGCTCTTATATCTATTAAGAATAAGAAGGTAATAGGTTCTAATTATATAAGCATTTATATATTAATTAAAGTGTTAAATCTACTTATACTTAATTAAATTTAAAGTCTACCTATTCTTACTTAGTATAATTATCTAATTATCTAGTAATCCTAAGTCCTTATACTATATAGGTGTGACAAACCCCGTCTGCTTGCTCCGTAATGGTCGACCTTACCTGTAGCAGT
>JPKD01001312.1:0-23730 GCA_000750935.1 Pseudogymnoascus sp. VKM F-4519 (FW-2642)
ATCTAGATCATGATCTGGATCAGCTCAGGTCATCATCGATCTGTGCCGAACACTGGACCGAAAAAATAAATACGACAAGTGAGATAAGTACCATTAGCGATTATCTACGGTAGGGAAAATTACATCAATCTCGAAGAATATGGTAGGCAAAAGTGTAAAATATATATCTCTGGACTGGGGATAAATAATTGCATCGACCTTTGAATTAATTTGGCACACAAAAAAAAATTGCAAAAAGATGAATCTCTGAATTAGAGATTGGTCGTGTTGCATCAGCCGTGAATCGAACACGGGGCCCATCGATGGCAACGATGGATTTTACCACTAAACCACTGATGCTTCTAGTTGTTAGCCAGTCGAGTATTGACACATATGGAGGTTGGGTCCCGCGCCTCCCGCTGCTTTTGCGGTGCGCCATTTTTCCATTTTTCGCTTTTTCGCTTTTTCGCCACTTGCAAAAGCGGCTCCCCTTGGTGTTGGTCGAGCTTGCGTGAGGTGGGCAGCGCAGGCAGGGTTCCGTGTTTTGGCACCTCCTTCGCTTTGCTCAGCCAAGCCAAAGAGAGCCAGAACAGGGATCCGTATCGACGCAGGGGTACGTATTTGCTGCGAAGTTTAGGCGCAAAGTTCTTCCCCACAAATGACAGTCGGCATTACAATTATCTTAACGTACAGCATCCTGCCAAGCCTTATGCACGTTGCTTATGATAGATCAAATCGGCAGAAGCCTTATAGGACGAGAGAATTTGGTAAACCGGCGTTAGGAAAGGTCTGAGCGGGGGGTACGGGATCTAATAAAGCCGACGCTAAAAGTGCAACCAAGCGGCCACTTGCGTACCTTGCTCCAACGTCCGTCTTCTTCCAGGAACGATTCTTTACAATAGAAGAAGTAGTCTTATCTTACCTTACAAGACTTCCAATTTAAGACCCTCATCACTATGGCACTTAATGAACGAGACACTAACGAGAGCGGTAACGTTTCAATACTACTGGAGCTTATGCCTCAACAGCATGGAATTCGCCATCCTGAAGATGATTGGACGGGCTTGTCAAACCCCGTTGAGCGACGAAAATTACAAAATAGGATACATCAAAGAGCATATAGTAAGTATTGCTATTGGCCTAGTGGGAGTGAGGCTACCAATCGCCTACAGTGGATTCTTGACTTATATGGCTTCTAGGGGAGCGTAAAGCGAACAAAATACCACTAGAGCTCAAGGACAGTCCTATTTCTTTTAAGTTAGCCCCCAAAGGAGAAAACTGGCGAACCTCGGATAAAGGTGCAACTGATACTAAAAGCAATGGCAAAGGAGGCGGTGATGCCATCCCAGAAGGAGAAGAATCGCAGTTGTGGCATTTATTGGACTGCGCCGCAGGAACTCCGAAATTTTCAGTAGCCAAGATTGGTCGTATTTCATCAGTACTTAGTCCGACATTCACCCAGACGCAGAATCTCGTAGGCCATTTTGAGAAGTGGGCCAGCAGCCAAGTGAAGATCTCTCCGTCAACAGATCATCTTCTCGTGCTAGTCAGGTTCAACGTCTTCATGGCCATGATGAGAAACTCGATGGCACTTGGTCTTTCTTTAGAAGAGACGGTGAAAGATGAAACTCTATCACCATTCTGCAGTCCAAATCTCAAGCACGTCCCCGCCCTACCACCATCACTCCGTCCGACCGAACTACAGTGTAGGATACCTCACCATCCTTGGATTGATCAATTGCCGTTTCCGGCGATGAGAAATAATCTCTTGCGGGCGGGCGATTCGTTCGATGATACTATGCTTTGTGGCGATCTTATTGGCTTTTTCAGCGCGGGTACAGGGAAGACTGCCATGATTGTGTGGGGCGAGCCTTGGGATCCAGCTGCTTGGGAGGTCACAGAAGAATATCTAGAGCACTGGAGCTGGACCCTCAAGGGTTGTATAGAGATATTAGAGTCAACTAATCGTTGGCGGCTACGTCGTGGAGAGAAACCCCTTCTATTTAAAAGTTTAATTGCAGAGCAAGGATTATAAGAGGAATCAAGATAGGCAGTTTTTATTATTATTCGGCGCCATGTTTGTAGTTTGTAACAAAAGCTTGATTATGTCATTCAAGATTGGTGCAGCACGGGTATTATTGCTTGTTCCCCTAGGAATACTGAGGGTTAAGTAGACGTCTCGGTGCGCATTATGGGAAAAGACTGCAATGTCACCAACCTTGGATTTTGCCTCAAAACGACTCACTTGATTAGCCTTAGCTTAGTCACAAAATGAATGAATCAATCAATCAGTCAACGAATATATATAGATAGTGCTTGTGAAGATATTGTTCATCAGATTGATGTGTTAGATAAGACGACTATTCGGGATTGTACTAAGAGGTCTGATCACGGCGCATGGTTAGGCCATCTAATTAGTAGCCCATGACAGCCTTTGGAACATAAGCCTCCTCCAAATACTTGCTTTCCTCCTCAGTAAGCTGAACATTCAAAGCCTTCACGCTATCGTCCACCTGTTGCTTGTTATATAACCCACAGATAGGTGCCATCCCCCCCTTTGAGATAACCCAAGCAATCGCAATAATAGCCATGCTGACGCCCCTCTTGTCAGCCAATTCTTCTACCCTCCGTACTATCTCTTGATCAGCCTCAAGATGCTTGCCACGGAAGAGTAACTTCAAGAAGACATCACTCTTCTCGCGCTCGTCGGTGCGATCTTCCCAAGGGTGGGCGAGCACTCCGGCGGCAAGAGGCGACCACGGAAAGAGGCCAATCGAGGTTGCCTTGCAATAAGCATTCATCTCGCGCTCTTCCTCACGGTAGAGCAGATTGTAGAAGCCTTGCATTGAGATGAACTTATGCCAGTTGTGTTTTTCCGCTACGTTTTGTGCCATTTGGAACTCCCATGCTGCCATCTACAACATCATCATTAGTCAAACTCGTGTTAGCGACTCGAGGATTAGAAACGACTCACAGAGCTGCCACCGATATATCTAGCTTTCCCACTGTCGATGATGTCATTGAGGGCTTTCATGGTTTCCTCAAGGGACACTTCGCGGTCAAGACGGTGAGTTTGGAGAACGTCAATGTAAGTACCGAGGCGGGCAATACTGGCGTCCACAGCGTCTAAGATGTGCTTTCTTGATAGTCCGACTTGATTCACCTGTACATCATCATTTCTTCCTTGACCCGCGGCATCAACAGCTCCTCTCTCAGGGTTGACGTAATGGAACACCTTAGTCATGATAACAACCTTGTTGCGGGGGATATTGTACTCTTTCAAGAAGGCGCCAAGGATCTCCTCTGAGCGTCCATTGGAATATGTATCGGCGACATCGAATGTGTTGATACCGGAATCATATGCGTGCTTGAGGATAGGGAATGCCTCTTCTTGGTTCAGTACCCAGGGTTGCCAGTTCTTGTCGCCATACGTCATGCAGCCAATGATGATCTTGGAGACTTTGAGGCCAGAGCTGCCAACTCTATGAGAGATGTTAGGTTCTGTCTGGGAGTTGAACTGGAATATAAGGGCCTAGGGATCATACCTCATGTATTGCATTCTGGTCGACATAACTGATACCGTTAAAGGTTGCACCAAATAGATGATACGGTCAATGGAAGTATAATGTACTGAATGATTTGAACCTGAATCCGTGTGCCTTGTGTATTAACATATTGTATGTATTAAGAAGATATTCTGCTACCTTATATACCCTACTATCTGAGTTGCTGAGCGTGGGATAGGAACGTCATACTCTATTATTTCTATAGTCATGGCAAAAAACAATCAGATGGTTGTTGAGAGAGGCCGGCCGCCTGAAAGGAAGATTCCTGATTGGCCAATATGGTGTAAGCAACCTGCATTAGTAGCTCGGCGGAAGACATCTGACTAGCTAAGTGCCTCATGTGTACCAACCTCACATAAATTAAGCACCGAGCGAAGAGTAACCAACTCCTATGGCCAAATGAAAAACTTGCCTCCATTGGTCCGGGATTTGCGTTTTATTTTCTCTTATTTGATTTGCGTTTGTGCTTGAACCTAAGCGCGATATTTTCACCGATATTTCCACCGATATGTCCGCCGTATGTGCAGACAACGGAAAACGTCATTAGTTAAGGTACCTTGCATTTTTTCTTAAAAGGTAACCGTTCCGCACTTAAATTCAAGGTGAGCCCTCTCGACAAACACTGTTATTCCTCTTGTCTACCTCTACAACAGGCACTTAGCTTTCCCTTCTACTATTTCAAAGTTGTCAAGTTCAGAATGTCCGACAGGTACGCTGCAGCTCACGAGAAACCTCTCGGCCCTGGAGATCAGCGTCCCACTGCGTTACAAGTTATCAATGATGAAGAGCTCGAGGGTAAGCTCAAGGATAAGACCATACTCATTACTGGGTGCTCTGCAGGTCTAGGTGTAGAGACTGCGCGCGCAATGCTTGCAACGGGCGCCACTCTCTTCCTCACGGCTCGAAATATCGCCAAAGCACGAGCAGCCCTTGGTGAGATTGCTGAATCACCACTTGTACACCTCTTAGAGATGGATCAGTCCTCGCTCAAGAGTGTACGAGCCTGTGCCGCGAGCTTTCTCGAGCAGAGTAAAACGCTGAATATCATGATCAACAATGCTGGCATCATGGCTGTACCCGAGGCCACGACAGAAGACGGCTTCGAGTCGCAGTTCCAGACTAATCATCTGTCCCACTTTCTCCTCTTCTACCTTCTTAAACCTACACTCCTCGCCTCAGCAACTCCTGAATTCCCCTCGCGCGTCGTCAACCTCTCCTCTTTAGGTCACCGCCGCGGGGAGCCAGATCTTGATAATATCAACCTCACCGGATGCTACGACAAGTGGAGAGCGTATGGAAGTAGCAAAACCTGCAACATCTGGATGGCAAATGAGATCGAGCGGCGATACGGTTCAAAACATGTGCATGCCTTCTCTGTGCACCCAGGCGGTGTTGTTACGCCATTATGGAGTTCTATGAATCCTGAAGACGTCACCCACCTAAGAAATCAGGAAGGTTTTGACAATAGCCTTAAATCGCCCGAGCAGGGTGCTGCCACAACAGTGTGGGGGGCAGTCGCCAAGTGCCTGGAAGGAGACGGTGGAAAGTATTTAGATGATGTACAGATTGCGCGTCCATGGACTCCAGATCAACCGTTTGCACTACCTGGTTGGGCTCCTCATGCTCATGATGAGGCAAGGGAGGGCAAACTTTGGAAGTTGTCATTAGATCTGGCTGGATTGGAAGACACCGATTCGTGATTCAACAATTGCAAGCATTAGACGACATCGCCTTTTCTTTGGGATTATGGACTATGCGGTGGGAAATGGAGCTTAGCACAGAGTAGAACATATACTACATTATTTCTTAATAACATAGCCCTGTTCTTAATCATACAATTGGCGAAAGATATAAGGGGACAACTCCATTTAGATGAGCCTCAAACGGACAATATCATGATTTCTTCAAAGTAAGCATCCGTCAAAGTGAGCCAGTTGATCCCGCGAGATGATATTCCCGACGGGCCAATTTAATTTATATCAAATGCACTAAGCGTGAATTCTGTGCGTAGCGAAATAATTCTCTAGCATTACGTACAAATAATGATCTACCAAATATTCAAAGATCGTCACAACCCCACACACAAAGGAATAAGAACAGACTAGGGTCTCAATCGCAATTAAGATACGTAGTTAATTCAGTCTGCCTACTTCAAACACGAGAGTTCTAACGCTTTCCCTAAGTGCTCTTCCAATTCCCAATCTGCGTGACACCATCCACTGTTGCCACCTTACTATCCGAATAGACATTGAACAAAAACTGTTTCGAATTATAACCTCCGCCTGAGATAAAATCCCCCGCCCAGGTAACCCAATAAGCCCACGGTATATCCTGACTAGCCTGCAGCTCTGGATCAGGAATGACACCCACCTCCGCGAGGGCAAGCACCCTCGATCCCCCTGTGACCCCATACAGTGTCTGCCAGGCGCTAGCCTGTGGATTGTGGTCACCAGCAGATGCATATATGTCGGTGGTAGCAATATCACATTTATCGTTGCCCGGATACCAGTCTGACGCCATGGTGTTACACACCCAGACCATATTATGTAGACCGTGGTAGCTAGTCAGACGGCTATAGATGAGATTCCAGAGCTGCTTAAAGGGGCCAGATCCATGGGCGCCCCACCAGAACCAGGCTCCGTCTGGCTCGTGCAGGGGCCGGAAGAGGATGGGCACATTGGCGTCGGAAAGGCGCTTGATCTGCACGGCAATAGCGTCGATATCGCGGAGGAGCAATTGGTAGTTGGCACCGTTGGAACCCTCGTTTAGTGCGCTTTGCACGTTGAATGAGGTCGCTGCAGTGTAGAAACCAGAGTACCAGGGCTCAGCGCTAGTGTCGTAGAGGCCGGTTGGGGCGTTCCAGTGCCAGACGAAGGTGTTAATGCCGCCCTTCTTGTCAAAGGCAATGGCGTCTTCAACAGCTGTGGACGAGGTGCCATGCGCGACGCGTGATGGAGAGTAATCAATGAAGTCACTACCAAGGATGGCGGGAGTCTTTCCAATCTGGGACTGCACCCAGGCGAAACTGGTTGGATCTTGCTGGCCAGAAAGATAATGCCATCCAAACTGCGACTGGATGAACTTTAGGAGTACCTTTGCTCCTGAAGTGGCGGAGCCGTCAATGTTGTTGTAGCTCATCCAGGTTCGCTTATTAAGCTCAGTAGATTCACCTAGTGCAGCATTGCGACGCTGGGCTGGTGTGAAATCATTCGCTATTGTTTCGACGGGAGAAGCTACGGCAGAGCCTAACAAGGAGCAGACGACGATTGGCTGAAGTAGATGCATCTTGAACATATAGAAACGAGAAGATGAGAAAAGGTGGGAGCTGAAAGAGCAAAAAAATGATGCGATATAGCGCACTACTTATATATCACAAGCCAGTGAGACCATGCTAAGGTCGAAGCTACAGTATGAGGTTCTTTCCTGCGCAGCGTGTTAATAGCGGCTTGACCTATAGTCAATGCTATGACGATTAGTGTTATGGCGATATCATCCTTTTGTGCGATAAATTCCCCTCGTCCGATACCATGTTCTCCACCAATTCCAAACAATGTCTAGGCACACATACATTTGAACATGTCTACCTGCATGTTTACCTGCAGCAAACCCTCTATTCTCTTTTACTCCAGCCACTCGTACAACGAGAAGCTCCTCTTGCTAGTTAAATTAAAGAAACAGCATTCTCAGATCCTAACGCGGTAAGGCTAAGTAGTCCGCATAATGTGTCCACGTTGAGTAGTTAGATCTAATGCTTCCAAGACACATCATTTGGTTTAAATTTGAAGAAAGACGATGCGCGGAGGAGCTTCCTCCTTCCTCCATAACAGCGAGGCATCTCGGTGCTTAGGATTCCGTGACTTTCTCTCATGGTAGAAATTACGGATGAACGAGCTGCGAATTTTACTAACTTGAATAATACTATATTTCTTACAGGGGTTGTAAGGAGTCACCACTAATCGCTTCACGCCCGCGTCTCTATAGTCGCGTGGAACTTCCCTATTTACAAGGGCTTTGACGGAGCCGAGAAAGTTGGATCCCAGATTACATGCCACCGATGGGTAACTGCCTGTTGGTCAGCTGGTGGCATAGTCTGAATGAGGATAGCTACGACAACTACCATTCTAAATAGTTCTCGGCAGTTGGCTCGGCGATGGCTCCGGCTTTGGCGGCGCGCTTGACTTTGCCACAGGGCTGACTGGGGCGCCAGCGGAATGCCTCGGGCTCGGGAGCGGCGATGGCGACCGAGTTAACGACAGCCACAAGGACGGCGAGACAGAGGGTTGCAAGATACTTTATGGTTTGGGGTGGTGTTCACACATGTGTCCTTAGTGGGCCCCAACCTTAATTGCAGCTTCTCGACCAACTAGAACCCTAGTCATTTTGGGGATTTCGCGACCAGGGTTAGCCTTTTAGGGTGCACGTGCCACGAAAGTTTGTATATGCCGAAAAACAGAAAGAAGTACAGTAGGTGCGAAGTATTCCAGACCTCAGTACTGCGATCTGTGTAGTTAACACCATAACTCTATCGACTATTTTAAAATGGCAGAAAGGCTCTAGAGCAAAAGCCACAATGTGGAATGCAGCTCCACGGCGCAGGCTCTTCCGGGCTAATTAGGGAACCACGGAGTTTGCGGAGGATATCATTTCGACATCAACCTTGCCAAAGCTCTTGGTCAGACTTGCTAAATGACTGTGAAGAAAGGAGTTTGTTCAAACTCGCTTTGGCTTTGGTGTAAAATGATCACAGGCACCACATATTGAAATGACGTTCCAGTGACGGAATGATCGTCTTGTACCGCGTCTTCGGGCAGAGTTTCCATCCATCGCGAGTTCAAACAATTCGATGTTCAAAAGACCGCACTTCAGCACTCATATGCAATGTTATATACGCCGCTCCACCGCACTTAAAAGATCTTTGTTCACTTTTCTAACCTGCGTGGCAACAAATCATGGAGATTTCTAGCACTACTAACATGGAAATCTGCATTTATCCGAGGCTACATCCATGCAACCCCACATCGAGCGAGGGTCAGAATTTTGTCCACCGACGGAAGAGAAGATACCGAAAGACAAGATCCACCTGTACGACGATACATAGCAACTCACTCTAAATAGAGTAACGCATTTTTGCCATATTAAAGGCCCGTTGTATAATTCAGGTACGCGGTGGTATGATAGGCCATGGGAGAATATAACGGTGGATCGTTTGCATATGAAATGAGGAGATCAGATGAGGCGTCTTGGTTCGCCGAGCTCAGAGGAGGGAATGGTAAAGTTATTTTTGATAGTGAGGGGAAGGCCTAGATACAACGTACGAGATTGTTTAGGCAGAATGGACCGACACAGCGAATCCGTATAAGACCACATGCGCGGCCAATCGTTGATGCTTAGAGCTCCTCCCGTGATCCCACATCGATAACCGCAGCATCACCTTTAAGATGCAGATTTTAATTCCTTTCGCAGCGTTGCTCGCCCTTCCTGCGATTCAAGCTATTGTCCTCCCAGGTGGCACGGTTTGTACTTTGTTGTTAGTGGCACAGGAGACACTAATTAGTGTAGGGAAGATTGCCGGCACTAGGTTGGAACTCGTGGAACGCTTACTACTGCGACATCGACGAGGCAAAGATTTTGACAGCAGGGCATGCAATCATTGATCTCGGTCTAAAGGATGCAGGCTACGAATATGTCAACAGTAAGGCCGCGCTCCTTTTCGAGCGAACTCTAACTAATCATGACTAGTCGACGACTGCTGGTCAATAAAGGACAGCAGAGACAATGTCACGAATCAAATAATTCCCGACCCACTGAAGTTCCCTACTGGGATCAAAGGTATTGCCGATGAAATACACGATCTCGGTCTCAAAGTAGGAATCTACGGCTCTGCAGGTACCAAGACATGCGGCGGCTTCCCGGCTCAGATAGGCAACGAATACCTCGACGCAGCAACCTTCGCTGCTTGGGGAATCGACTACCTAAAATATGACAACTGCTACGTGCCTGACAACTGGACCGACATCTACAGCGCATGCGTGCCGGATCAATGGCAAACTTACGGACCATACATCAACGGGACCTGCCCCGGCGCCTCTAGCGGACAAGACGAAATCTCGGCGCCTCCCGGCTACGACTGGAGCACCTCGCTCTCGGCAATCCGCTACGGCATAATGGGCGACGCCCTCCTTGCCCAAAACCGCACGATCCTCTACTCCCTCTGTAACTGGGGCCACGCCGCTGTTCAAACCTGGGGCGGCAGCACCGGCTCCTCGTGGCGCATAACAGGCGACATCACACCGTGGTGGGCCCGCGTCGCCGAAATACTGAACGAAGGCTCCTTCCTGAGCAACTACGCCAATTTCTGGGGCCACAACGATCTCGACATGCTGCACATCGGCAACGGGAACCTCACGCTCGCGGAATCGCGGAGTCATTTCGCGTTCTGGGCTGCTATGAAATCGCCTATTATCATTGGAACCGATCTATTAAAACTCGATTCTGAGAAAGTCGCGATATTGAAGAACAAAGCGTTGTTGGCGTTTCATCAAGATGATGAATTCGGAAAGCCGGCGGAGCCGTATAAATGGGGCGTTAACCCGAATTGGACTTTTAATGCTACCCATCCGGCTGAGTATTGGAGTGGAGCTAGTAAAGCGGGCACGTTGGTGCTGGCGATGAATACATTAGAGAAGAAAGCGTGGAGGGAGATTAAGTTTAGTGAAGTCCCGCAGCTGAAGAAATTGGGTGCCTCTAAAGGCAGTTTTGAGGTTAGGGATATTTGGTCTGGGAAATATTTGGGTTGTGTGAGAGGGAGTATTGGGAGGTGGGTCGGGAGCCATGATACGGTGGGCTTTGTAGTTGGGAAGAAGTGCCGGGGGTGAGGGTGGAGAACTTGAGCTTGAGTTCGAGTGGAGACAAGGGAGTAAAAGGGGAACTGTATGCCAGATAGGATGAGACTGTGAGAATTATGTGTCTCAGGGCATGAGTGTCGCATAGAAGCCAGCGGCTCTTCATGTATATGGTGTGGCTCTTAGCTTTCGAACAATATCGAGGATGCCCTGCTCTTGCTTTCCAGATGATCCACTATATTCTCACAATCGCCCTCTACTTTACAAAGGCCTTGATGGGTTTTAAGCCCTCCACCTAATCAAAAGTACCCATAATATTAGTCAACCATACATCTTGAGGGCCTTGCGCGACCTTAGGTGTATCATCTTCATCATTCTAGAGCAAGCTACTAAGAAAATTATGTAGGAAGCCTAGATCAAAACGATAAGCCCTTTCAATCTTCACAATATCTTCCTCATTTTGATCAACTATGAGCGCGTTAATGTTGCCCTTAATGTGATCTACCTTTTAACCTCTAACGAGTGGGAAGACGTATAGTGTCTTTTGCATAACATATGCTATTGTAATACTTATGATTTCTGTGTTCTTAGCGGAGGCGAGATCTTCTATGACTTTAGAGACAGCCTGCTCGCTAGAAGATGGTTTGCCCTTACAACTAGGGTTTCTTACTTTGCGCTCTTTAAAAGATTCCTTAGTTTAGAAATGTCCTTAACTAAGAGTACTATAAGGTAGCAAAGCCACCCCCTCGTCCTTGCATATACAAATAATATCACGCTTAAAATCTCGCATCGCTGCATTCCACTTTCCCTAGTAGACTGTAAATTAGCGGAGACTATAATCACGTGCATACTAGTTGGCTTTCGCAACGACCTAGGCGGGAGAATCGGAGATGCCGAGATACATGACCTTTCCGGAGACAACAAGGTCGTTAAGATTGTGCATCAGTTCGGGAATGGTGGTAGCGTAGTCCCACTAGTGTAGATACAGCAAGTCTATGTAAGAGGTACACAAAAATTAATTAATCATAATAGCAAGATATTAAATAGAAATAAAGCACTCATATCCTTGACTTGGTGGTCATTCAGCCTTTAGCTGCTAAATTTTCCTTACACACAGCTCATAAAACAGCAAAGAAACAGACGATTGCTCCAACGATTAATCATGTCTCCTGCCCAAAGGGTGGGTAGGCGGGGGCTTCTACCCCATTGCACGAATATTGAACAATGTATGGATTGGGAACACTGTTCGGGCCCAAAATCACCGTCCCATCCGGCGCCGTCACACTTATGGCTTCATTAGAACCAGTCTGGGCATTAGCATATACAATGCGGAGCGCATAATACTGTCCCGCTTGCAGTTCCTTTGTGAATGATATGAGTTGTCCTGACGTTGGGCTGTACCATGCATCGTCTAGATCCGCATCCGCTCTAGTCCACCCAGAATATGCTTTTGGACCTATCCAGTAGAGTACGATTTCATCGGCAAGGAGTGAGGTGAAGGTATATTGACCGCCTTGCAAAGCGTGGATGTAACCGCGGTGGTTAAGGGCAAAGTAGTCAGGCGTAAATGTCCCAGGAGAACCGTAAATATGAAGCGGTGATCCCCCGTCTCCGGATAGAGCCATGTAGGTTGTAGTGCTTGTATAGGTTGGGGTCAGGGTTTTCAAAAGGGAAGGGTCGAAGCTTGAATAACTCGTGCCAGGCAAATTCTCTTGTTGGTCAGGGTTAACATAGTAGGCCCACTCCATGCCGGAGTTGCTGACGCATGCCCCTTGGCAGCATGTAGTAAGACTAGAGCACTGATAGTTTTTAGACACGAAATTAGTAGTCTAGTCTTGATATAGAATAAACATCAGTCTGGCTTACTTGATTACCACACGCGCCACAGTTGCTTGGGTCACTAGAGGTATCCACACAGCGCTTATCACAAAGCTCCTCAGAGGCAATTTTCTTGCAAGGGCCGCATTCATAGCAGGGGCCCTTCTGAAAAATTGCGGGGATGGCACAGTCCGTTGGACTTAGTCCATGTGTCGTGCACCATGCCAAACACTCCAAGAGGCCCCTTTCCTTGTTTTGAGGATAGGCAGAGCCGGTACCAATGATACCTGATTTTGATAGAATTAGTATAGTATGATTCAAGTGTTAGAGGCAACTTGGCTTACCAAGTAGAAATATAATAAAGGTCGATAACTTTGACATCTTGGTTGATAAAACGTCAGATGTGATAGTACTTTAGTTTGCCTCCGTCTTAGAATCAGAAAGTCAATTGTGGATATTGTGGATTCTATAGAAACAGCAGAGATTCTATTCTACATTTATATAAATAACGTTATAGTAACATCACTCGAGGAGACAAGGTTTGTGCTCATAAGATTTTCGAGGTCAGAAGAGCTGATACGGAATTCAAAATTTGCCCAATTACTTCTCTAGGGGATGACCAATGTCTCATAGTATACGAGTCGCGACTATGAGACATTGGTCATCCCAGGGAGCCGGACGCGCCGTCAATGCGCCAGGGCTGAACTGGTGTGACCAAATGCGTCAGCGACCTCTTCCGCCAGAGACCTAGGGGGTACCAACTGCCATATCACCAATCTCCGTCAGTCCAATCAAAGGGCAGTGCCGTAGTGCTTGCTGATCCGGGTTGACATCCACCCTCCTTAAGTATTTGCAGCTTGACAGGAGCAGCCTGTAATTAAGGATGAAAAAGTCCGTAGAAAACAGAGCCGTGTCAGCAGGTCGTTCAGATAGTCGGTAAAGTATTCTAGGAATACGACAGGTCGCCTAAGTGGTGGCGCCGGGTTGCTGAAGTATAGTCATCGTGGCAGCAGGGAAACAACAGCAGTACGCCAGGCTGTGTGACAGACCGCTGGAGTCGCTAGGGTATTGGTTGCTAGCTACCTAGGAAGTGAGACACTCGCGGCATATTGTTTAAGGTCAGTAGCATCACATGGCTATGCCTTCAAGGCGAAAGGAACAACAGAAGCATTTACTCCCGAAGCTAATCGTGAAGCCTATGTGTACTAACGTTTAAAACCACTTCATGCCACCTTCACCCATTGTATCTATGTGGTGTCGATCGGGCCCGTACATCCAGGCCTAAGGGCTTAGATTATACGCATGCTATTTTTGTCTTAGAGAGGAACAGCGTTCAAGGACGAGTCTCTCTCTGGTGTAGGTCGAGCTACCAGGGAAAAAGTTCCCGTGATGAGGACAATGGTGTAATACATAGTGATATTCGGTGTAAAGCGTAGTCCGAAGGGTCTCACGGAGTCTAGGGAACCAGGTCAGGAGGCAGGAAGGGTATCGTATTCTGTAAGAACAATAGGCTACGTAGATACAGCGACTATTGACTGGAGAGCCTTCCTCTAAGGCCTCCAGTCCTACTTCTATCTTCCTCGTGGCCCTCGGTACGAGCCGCCGCTCCACAGTAGGGCTTCCTCTGAGTCGGGGCCCTCACGTGAGGCCACGTGACGTGCCGCCTTACATTCGGCAGGAGAATGTGCTTCGTGACCCAAACGAGCATGTTAATGCTAATCGATGTTGATTGTCGTGATGTGAGGATGGTACCAATTCTACACTAGTCATGGGATACAGAGCGATAGAGTTTGCAAAACCGGCTCTCTTGGGTGTTGGTCGAGGATGCCTACCTGTAAAAGGGTGCAAGTCGTCAAATGGCATGACCCACTTTAGCACAAGTTGCTTACTCTAACTATGAGCGAAGCCAATATTTGCTCACGACGATTAGACGCCTTTAGCTTTGCTAGTAGAGTTAATTTCTGAATTAAAAGGTGATTTTACAGCAGAAGACTATTAACGTGATATATTAGAAGGATACAACAAGCCTGAAAGTTGTTGCTTGTACAGCAAGGCTCGCTACAAGTGGTAATAGAAGCTACGGATTACATACAACCAAAAACAAACCAATATTTCCTAAATGCACACCTAGGTATTTCCTCATTAAGTTCAAATGACAAGCGCCAGCGCCAATTCTCAAGGACGCAAAGAGATCTCATCATCGCTTCGCCGCTTCGGTATGCTCCTCTCATGCGATCGCCGATCAAACGTATTGTAAAAAGTGCTCTGATTAGGAAGACTCTCTCCATCACTAGACGCGAGGTCCTCAACTGACACATTCGCCACAGTCTTTTTATTAATATCGTAATCACTAAGCTCGATGTTTCCATTTGATTTTTTTCCAACCTCGGAGAGGTTGCTAGATTTTATGGCTTGCGTGCCGTTATTGCTGTTGGAACTTTCCCCAACGGCATATTCGTGACATGAACTCAATCCGTCACGCTCAGAGGTGGTGGAGGCTAGAGCTATTTTCTTGATGAGCGAGGCCATGGTCATTTCAATGTTGAGCTTGACCATGTATGCCACAGGGTGAAATTGCGTGTAGACCAAGCCGTTTGGGAGGAACATGAGGCCAATGAGCATAACCTTGAGAAGAGCAGTTAGTAACTTTGCCTATACAGGTATAAGAACGCGATCGAATACTTACATCCATGGACACTGAGACGACTAGTAAACGTGCATTGAAGGTGACGAGAGGAACATATTTAACTAATCCATGGTATTTGACAAGTCGCTCTTTAACGCTCCGAATGAAGTAATAATTTAGGGCAGCATCGATAACGCAAATAAGGGATTTGGATGTCGGATCCCAGTACTTGTTTATCTTACCAAACCTACAAGTTGTTAGTTACTATTTTAAGATCAAGACATAAAGACGTACATAGGACTTGGAGGATGAGAAGAATGCGCTGGAATCCAGATGCAGAATACAATGATTTGAATAATGCTAATAACGATTGCAGTTCCCCACTGTAAAACCAGTAAGTATGTGACCAACTAACGCAGAGTATAGAAAATACTTTAATTCTTGCTAGCAGGCGAAGGTCATCAACAATAATGGCAGTTCTGTTGATGATAATTTGCATTAGGAGTTGAATTTCGAAAACCCATAGAAAGAGAGCTAGGAAGAGGACTGGGATACTATTTGATATAATTAGAATTAATGTAGCAGAAACATGGGGTGAAAGGTATACGTAGGAGCGACTATCCCGTCTACAAGCAGCCACGCAATGATCCCTATCGCAAGATTTACCAGAATCTCACCCCATATCATATAGACGTAGTGGCTTCGAAGTGGATACCTCACAACTTTCGTCTGCTTAACAGCCTCCCAAACTGTCAGGACGCCAAAGCCTATAGTGAACCCAGCCGCAGCAGCCGCAAGCTTAAAATCTGCTTCGGAACTCATGATGCCAGACAGTGAATTAGAATAAGCAGCCGCATAGAATTTGTAAAGCGATACTAATTTAGCACTTGGCGGCGAAAGCTAAGAACGGTGAGAGAAACTCGCGAAGTCTCGGAATATCTGCCAAAATGCAGCGGATGCAGGTTATAAGTTGGGATCCTGGCCTGATTTGCAAACCCATGTTTACCCCGCATGATGATCTTCGTTGAAGACTCTGAACTAGGTGCGGTTCCTTTCAATAGTGGTTCAGCCACATCTCCGGAAAAGTATTGGCTTCTCATTGAATTGCTCCATTCATCAACCTATCATATCCTGAATATCTTTCGCCCGCGTTCCTGAAACGTGTGGCATAAGTGGCGCACCATGATTGTCATTTTTTCTAGCCAAATAAGGGAGATGTTCGAACGCTCGGTTCGCTCAGGACTATCTATGGCTGCTGTAACCCCACATTTCCCCTATACCCTGCATACCACCGACACGACGGCTGTACTTCAATGTCTATCACTTGTAGTTACCTAGCTTTATACTATCCCCCCCCTGAATGATTGTAACGATTCACTCCTTTGTCAAAAAGACACTGCCAGTGATCTCATCTTATTTACGCCTTTTTACCTATATCGGGTACTAATCGGGTACTAATCGGGTACTATAAGTGGGCTGACACGAACTTCAAAATAGCGGGCCGTCACAATAATTCAGGGGGGAGATAATACACGGTATAAAATCGTAAGGAAGACGCCACTTCCGCCACCCTGTGTCACAAGTGTGTTCCAATTGAAGCGTCTCGAACACGAGGAAACATCATGCCGACTATTAATCACAGACTACATAAAGATACTACCACGGCCTAGTCAACTAAAACAGGCACCCCGCATGCCGGCAAACATGCCGGCCGCATTGACTGACGGCGCAAGGGCCTCGTCGGGGCGCGGGATGCGTCGCCTCGGATGAACATTCTTGGCTAGGGTGCTTAATTCGACAAGTGGTACGTTTCACCACGAAGCTGCTACCCCGCACAGATTGTCTACGCCACATTCTTTTGCACTTATATGGCTGTTTCCTGCCATAATCGTTGCGATTGCTCTTGTCAGATATGGCTCTTATCCAAGATCATTTACCTCCACCCGACTACGCGTCGCAGAAAGTACCTCTGATCGCTTTACACGTATTTTTGGTGTTGTTAGCTTTGATTTTCTATGGCCTTCGAATATACACACGTGCTCGTATCCTTCATAGTATCGGAGCCGATGACTGGCTTATGGGAGTTGCGCTGGTTAGTTTGTCTTCTCCATTGCTAGTTTGGTGCACTCATTCGCTGGACAGCTTTTTAGTATCGCACTGGTGATCAATGCCTGTATTAGTACCAAATTCGGCTGGGCCGGACATCTCTCTGCAATCCCATACAAAAACTTAAGCCCTATCCTTCAGAACATCTGGATCTCCGAGATCTTGTTTACTCTCACGACATCACTCGTGAAGATTTCCATCCTCTTATTTTACCTTCGTCTCGCGGTCACACCGACCTGGAAGAGAGTGATATATGGAAGCATTGCGTTTATTGTCGTCTGGACTATTGCGTTTTGCTCCCTCATCATCTTCGTATGTATTAAATCGAACAGAGAGGAATATGAACTGAACGAGTTGTAGCAATGTACTCCAGTGAGCGATTATTGGGATCCAATTTCTACGAATTGCTACCCCGCTGAGATAGCTCTTTTCACACACGGACTCACCAATACGATTACAGACATATACGTCTATGTCTTACCTATGAAACTGGTCTGGAAAACAAACTTACCGAAAAGGAAGAGAATCGAATTAGTGATCATCTTTGGAGCTGGTTTCTTGTCAGTCTCAAATCCACGCCCTTTCTTAAATAGATGCAACTTTGTTGACTTTTAATAGGGTCTGTGTTTCTGGTGGGCTGCGGCTATATTACACGATTCTTACCCAGACGTCTGAGGACAGCCCTTGGATAGGCTTCGCCATGTATACCTGGGAAGCCACGGAGGTGAACCTAGGTATAGTCTGTGCATCTGCACCTCCTCTCAAGGCACTCATCAGACACATCATCCCAAACCTCAGGCTGTCCCGCACTGATAGCACTGCTAGAGGCGAAAGACGAAGTCGCGCTAGGAATCCATTCAGGATACAAAAGGAAGACTATATTCTAGATAAGGTTCGAACGACAAGAGATATGGAGTGGGTAGGTTGCGAGAGTTAGGAAGGCCTGGCGAAGTTGCATCTGTACAAGATTGATGCAAGTCAGCGGGTGTGACAACTTAGTTTTAGAAGGCAGTGCATGATTAGCTGGGAGTTGAGAACTACTGTGCTTAGGCTTTTATCCCTACAAAGGTTTTCCTAAGGCTGTAATTATAAGACTACTGCATCTGTATGACAGAGCGACAGCCAACGCAGAGTGCTGAGTCTACCTTAATCATCGGCTAACCATCTCTCGTCTGTAAACACTCGTAGACCTTGCCCATCTCTGAGTGCGGGGACTGTGGTCACCTACAAAGTACAGGAGATAATGGCGACGTTGTACATAACGCTAAAAGAAGGTTTGTGCAAGCCGCGAAACACAAAAGTTGGGAAGCGGAAACTAGAAATCCTGATCCTGAAGCTGGGCATCAACATTTGGGTCGCTAGAGAAGGAAAAACATGCGAAAAGCAGTGCTGGTTCTTGGTTCCCCCTATCTCCTTCCCATCAACAAGCTGCTCAATATCTCGGAGTAGCTCCGTACAGCGACCCACGATGATATCCACATAAATCTCCAGGCCCATATTCCACGGCTGCTTGGTCGGCGAGTAAGGCCCTCGGAAGGGTGCCGAATCAAGCCGAGCCCCGAGAGAAGCGAATCCATTCGCCGAGAACCAATCGATGAGCCCAGCGGGAGACGGTCGCCAACCCCACGTTCCGAGTCCGGGGTTTGGCGGGGGTGGGGCCGAGAGGGGTGGATTCTCTCCCTTTCATGCAAGGCTCGGCAGCCTTCCGTGGAGTACAACTCTTGTTCTAGTAGAGTACCTTGCCAGCTGTAAGAATCAAAAGGCTTATTTCCTTCCATCACTGACAAGCCGAGCTCAGCTAGCAAATGAGGGGTCCGCCGCATGCCTTAAGCATACAACCTTGAAAGCTTCCTGAACTTTTACAATCTCAAAATAACTAAAGCGGAACCAGCTTCATCACATTGCAATTATTTTGATTTAGCTTCTTCTTCTTCTACATCGAACACAGGCAGCAAAATATGGCTATCGCACCAGCCCCATCTGAATTTCGCATTCTTATTGTCGGCGGTGGCATCGCCGGACTAGCTACCGTACCCAGCTCAATATGCTCTCAGTCTAGATACGAAAGCTAACTTTTCTATCTAGGCGATTGCTCTGCGGGGGCCGAATCGCAGGATTCAAGTTCTCGAACAATCTTCCCTCAACCGCGAAATCGGCGCCACGATCTCGCTCCAACCCAATGCCTCGAAATTTGTCGAGCGCTCTTGGAATCTCGGCTCGCAATTGCGCGCAAAGGGCTCGATGATCGATCTCGCATTCCGGATATGCTCGACTGATGGAAAGGAACAAAAGCGTGTTGACTTAACTGCAAAATCACAGTATGGTGGTGATAGGATGCTGTATCACAGACAGGACTTACACGATGTGCTGAAAAATGCTGCGACGGGCGCAGATGGGAAAGGGCCAGAAGTGGAGATCTTGGTTAATAGCAGAGTTGTATCGTGTGATTGTGAGAAGAACTCGGTGGAACTCGAAGATGGAAAAGTGATGGGGGGATTCGACCTCATTGTTGCGGCTGATGGTATTAGAAGTAGAATCCGGAAATCCGTGGTTGGAGAAGAGGTGAGCCCCGTAAGGACAGGTCAAGCTGCGTATCGTATGATGATTGAAGCGGCAAAGATTGAAGACGATGAGGATATCAGGAAGTTCTTGGACCCTAGGGAAGCTGTTACAACGATGGTGATGGGGCATAATAACCGGTTGATCATGGGCCCCGCAAGGAATGGAGAAGTATTCAGTATCGTGGCCATGGTTCCTGACGGTAAAACGTTTCAACCTAAGTCCAAGTAGCATTTTGGCTAATTGTTCCTCGTCTTCAGTGTCCGACCCATCTACAGAGACGTCCTGGGCAACCGAAGGAAAGATGGAGGATCTGCTCGAGGCTTTCAGAGAATTTCCAGACTGGTGTAAGCGTTTGTTTCGACATGCGCCGGAGCTAGGGCTTTGGCAATTGCGTGATCTGGTTGGAGCCACTTTATTTGATTTGTGAAGATGTACTGACATGACCTTCGTAGGATTCACTCGAAAGTTGGACGAGAGGGAAGGTGATTTTGATTGGTGACGCCGCACATGCGATGTTGCCCACCCAAGGTCAAGGTGCGAGCCAAGCCATCGAGGACGCAGTGAGTTCCTCCTGTCAAGTGCTATATGAAGAGTAAAAGTTCAACCTAAAAACTCATCCTAGGAAGCTATAGGCGCTTTCTTTAAGGATGTGTCTGGAAAACCATCGGAGTTAGAAGTCTTTTCCAGATTAAAAGTGCGTCGAGATGTGCTGACTCGCCTGACTGTGTACTGATTCATATATCTAGCTTATCGAGGAAACACGGTTGCCGCGAGCTAGACAGATCCAGCTCTTGAGCCGAGAAAGCGCGAAACCAGCCACCGACAAGGGCGACAAGAAGATCAAAATGTATGTACAAGATCCAATCGACCCCTAGTCCGAGAAGCTGGACTTATACTTTATAGATCTCCCGACCAGTACATGGATTTCTGCTGTACATATGATGGAGCGAAGGCATGGCGTGAGCAGCAGGGAAGCACCGATGTCGCGGAAAAGCTTGGTGATTTGTCGATATGACAATTTCATTCTTCTGTCTTGACTCATATGTTCCCATTGTGCCGCGAATAGGCCAGTCAACCCACGAATTATCGAGTAGCGATGTAGGAATAGAATCAACTCCCATGTCTCTCCCTCTCTCTTTTCTGATCTCTCTCACTAACGCAATAATGGACAATACTATTACGTCTATTAATCCTTTCCCTAACGATATACGCACTGCTTCTCAGGCCTATATCCAAAGTGTAGATGGGAGCTAGAACCGGGAACGGATCCCACACGAAAAATGGCCTCGAATGTGCCCCTTCCTAAACTCTCCGGACATAAAGGCATAGAATGCCATTGGTTCTCAGCTTAATCACTGTACTCTTACAGAAGTCTCCATTACGACTAACGGCCAGCTCTAAAGAGTGACACTACTTATAACTAGCTACGATATGTAGCTTAAGAGACTGAAGCATTTGATCTCATTCGCGAATTAAGTCTATTTGCGGCGCAACCGGAACATATATCATTTGGCGATCTGGAAAAGAGCAGAATTGTGCGAGTTCTCTCTCTTTCTCTTTAGTATGACTCCTGGTAGCTGTAATGATCAGTCTCGCCCATCCAATCCCACAGTTCTTGCACATCAAGATTGTAGAATGGCAACTCGCCTCCATGGGATTGAAGATGTTGCGTGGAACCGTTCATAATTGGACTAGTCATGTCTAAGCTCATGTATAAGCCAGTAATTCCGTTCTGGGCGGTATTTCCACGACTTTTCGGCTGTACGTCGGCAGAGTTGTCTTTCAATTTGTCATTCGGAGGACTCGTAGTTTGACTGCTATTAGGCTGGAACCTTGTTTGGTGGTTTACATCACGATTTAATTGTGAACGTGGTTCTCCTCGATGCGGTTCTGGCCGAGAAATACGATCAACGTATGACTGAACTTGTTGGTATATAGACAAAACTCCTGTATCGAGTGAGCCAGAGATACCCTAAGAGTTTGTAGACCAAGACTCTCACCATTTGCGAATAGATCATTGTGGCCGGATCTTAAAAACTGATCGGCTGTGTACTCAACACAGGCTTTTAACAACTATAAACTGGCGTTTAGCAAAATTCGAAGTCGAGAGCTTAGACTTACCCCAAGATCAGCAGCCATGCTTCGACTTCCGGAATTCTTGATCAACGAAATACCTAGTACAATACAAGCCATCAAGGGCGGACCAGCCGTCAAAATTCTGGATTGTACGTCGCGGTCCGAAAGCTCAATCGTCAACCTTGCTATTGATCTCGCACTGTTCACACAAATTGCCTCGCCCGCCAACAGTCGAAGCTTAGATGATTCATCTAAAAGATATTTCGCTACTTCTGACTGAAAAGTCGCTGCTGGAGCGATCAACGCCGCCCGATGTAAGGCTATCAGGGTTTGGTAATACTGAATGGATATCAAAGCTGCGATGTGAAACTCGTGACTCGGACAGAACACATCATTGCCTGGTCGAAATTCCTCAGGTATGTTTCTGGCCCATGATAACATCGAGCGGTCGAGTCTAGCCGTGTCGGACAAGATTTCTTGAGCAGTCCGCTCTCCCGGCGCGTGACCGTAGACGTGTTGACAGATTAGGCCTTGGTGTTGCGCTAGTCCCATGTGCCATTGTAGAAAATCATGGCCTGGAGGGTGTTGATCCGGACCCATCATGTGATCGCAGTCGACATGGAGAATGGATGCAGGCCGTCCAGATTCCAACTGCATCATCTTCTCCAAGGAGCAACAGATTGCCCAGATACGGGCATAGAATAATTGATCGGCCTTGTTCTGAACACCGTGTTGCTGTGATGGGTTTCTGTGTGAATGTAGATGGAGACCGAGCGTGTGGGCGATACGAATTGCCATTCCAAGGGTCTGCCAGCCAAGACCATCCTTGTTACGCCCCCGGTAAGTCATCGTAAACAGCAAAAGTGCCTGGACCGCATGCAAGTAAGGCATTGACATGACATGGCCTAGGAGACTGGTTGCTGCCATAAGATACTTGGTACCATCAGCGGTGATTCCATTTGAGTCTTCATCTGCTCCTAGGCTCATGATGAGGTAGGCAGATACAAGCAAAGGCCCTTGCTCGTGAGATAATAAATGTATTGCAGGAAGAGTCGCCAGTTGTTTGATGGTGCTCTTCATGCGGTCAATATCGAACAATGGGTAGATAGGGTGAATCTTCATGAAGAACACCGAGACGTATCGATTGCAGACCATGCTTTCTGGCAAAGCTGGCAAAGATGCCCCAAGGGGGATTTCAATTTCTTCCGCCTGACGCATTCCATGGCCAAAGTTGTGTGACAAAGGCTGGATCTGCGCCGACTCTAGGTACACATCAAGAGATTTCATGAGACATTGCGAACTACTGCCGCCCATCATCTTGATCCGGTTGGTCTGAGCATCCGTGTTGAATGCCATCTCATACGGCTGCTGAGCTGGAGAGATCCCGACATCATGACTCCAAGGCACCGACGCCGCAGGACTGTTGTCGGGAGGCTGGCTGAGGTCTGGTCGTTCTGCTGCTGGCAACGATCCAGGAGAATGCGTCGAGTTCTGCGCCATACTTCGGCCAGCGCTTGGCTGGCTAAGAGTTGAGTCTTCCGACTGCATCTGCATGGGCTCAGGCTGAACAATCCACTCCCGGGTGACTGCGACATGGGGCATTTTCGGGTCGGTGGTTGTGCAGATGTCGTCTCGTAGGCGACAGTTTCGGCATTTTGGATATTCGGTATCACATTTTACTTTTCGACGCCGGCATGAGTTACAGGCCATGGACAGGCGTGGCCGTTTCGCCGACGGAGCGTCATCATCCATGATGGAATGAAACTAAAGCAATTGCGTTATTGGTAGGTGTCAGTGACGGGGCAAGGCTACTAAAGAGAAGGAAGTGTCGTTGAAGTGCACTAGTTTCGAGATGCTGCTTTCCCCGCATTCCCACTCTACGCATCCGGCATTTCGCTCCCCCACTCTTGCCGGGCTGGTCTGCAAATCTGGGAAATGTAGTACAAGAAACATCATGTACAGGCACCGACTAAAGCTATTAGCCGATTCGCAAAACCACTATCGAAACTACTGAACGTAGATGATTGATTTCCTATAACTTATTCAATTTTAGAGTTATAGAAATAAAAGGCGATCAATTATGTTTAGAATTAAACTCTAACGTATTTCACATGCGAGTGGCCACCCCAAGCGAGTGGCCACAGAAAACGCGAAA
>JPKD01001319.1:0-33212 GCA_000750935.1 Pseudogymnoascus sp. VKM F-4519 (FW-2642)
TCCGACTCGCACTCCCATATGCAACTTCTCGTGATACGGTGCCCTGTGTCCTTACACCGTGCCCGTGACAATACCGTGACACTCCCTATTAAATCCTTAAGGTTGAAATAATAGTTAGACTTAATATTAATAATACTAGTTAGCTTACGTTAAAGATATAGTAAGGCCTAGTAATAACTCTACCTACTTAGTATGCTCTCTAGTACTAGAATAGTATAAGGGTTATATAACGCTAGGTCTTAAACTATAAGACTTATAGAGGTTTCGTTATGTTAGTTTACTTATTAGAGGAGGTAGGGGATTAGACATAAAGGCTTTTATAAAACACGTTACTAGTATATAACAAATACTATATTAAGTTGAGCATAAAGCTCCTATCTAAGAACTAACTATCTACTTATATAGTAGCGTTATGCTAAAGGGGTAGTTGGGATAGTTAGATAGTCTAAACTATCCTAACTATCTAACTATCCGTTACGTGAATTCTCTCCTAGGAGCGTTCTCCTAGGAGCCTATTGCTCCTAGGAGTCCCTTGCTAACTATATCCCTGTAATCCGCGTCCAGTTCACCACAACCTAGATTACTCCATTTAACGATGTGATGGTGCAGGGGTTGCGGAAACCCGCCGTAACACGCAGGCCCTCTATAGAGTGGGTGGTAGGCCCGTGCACGAGGCAAAACCAAATGGGAGGAGGTACCGACCTCCATGGCGGCCATGGATGAATTTGCGCGCCACAGCAACCACAAGGCTGATGACGATCTCCTACTAAGAGTAAGCTCCTGAAGGAAGCCTTCAACAGTATTATGAATGGAGTGAATGGCGTGAGTTTGGCTGCATTTTAAGGGAGCGAAAAGGTAGGCGCGTGGTATGAATCCCAGGGCCAGAATCACACCACCCAGGCCCCGTTGTCACGTGATTGATTGAGGACAGAACCTCGATTGGGCGGGCGGTAAGAAGGGTGCCAGCATCGCTCGATCGGGCAACCCAGACTCGACCTCATCCTCTGTGCCAACACCACGCACGCCACACAGTTTAAGCTCGGCTGGCATTGCGGGCATTATCCTCCCCTCATCACCCTTGATTTTTTGGTGCGCCCTGAATGCCTATCCTAGACATGTCATTTTCCGATACAACCGCTAAGTCTAAGCACCATATGTGACAATCGAAAACTACGAGTTAGCCTTTCGTCTTTGAATGCCCTTACGTGTGACGTTACTCAAGACTTCCTTCATGATGTGACTCTTACCTGCTGGGTTTCATGTTTACCCGCGCATTACTGTAATCATACACCTTCTCGGAAGTAGCCGGTTCTAGCTCGGCGCTAAATTAGTACAATTCACGCTAAAATCTCAACAGTCATGTGATGACGGCATGGATAGTATATGCTTATAAACCGCATCGCTGGCGTAGTGGATGTCCTCGCCACCACCACTTACAAAAGACATCGAACCGGCGCTGTGGTAATTTTGATTCATAACAAGGTAGCAATGGAACCATTATGGCACCCGTATGTTATATCCCCAGACGACGATGATTGGACCACTACGAAGGATGCAGCAAGACGGAAACGCATACAGAATAAACTGGCTCAGCGTGCAAGGCGTGAGTTTCCATGCAGCTTGATTCCGTTTGGTTCTGCGGGTTTAAATATGCTGAATATACGGCTTACTCACAGGAGCGAAGCTCGCCAAGAGATCACAAGTTTCAACAAGAGAACCGAAAGTAGACGATACAAGATTCGCCGGCACAACCAACACTGCTCCAGTGTATCGTGGCTGTAACAATTCTCTCTCTGAAGAGACTTTACGTGACGCTCCAAATAGGTTGATCGAATCGGGATCATCATTATATGAATATGCGTGAGTTTGTTTAGCCATCAGTCGTTTACATACCTTCCTATTAACCTGTTTCATGTGACACTCAAGACACTAACACTATTCTACCTCAAGATCGAGGCCTGCAATCTATACAGATGTTTCGCTTGCTCCACTTCTTCACAGACAAGCCATTGATAGCTGTGGTTTTGTTCTGAATGAGATGACTGGCATCTATGCTCTGAAGTACAATGCGAGTCTTCTCCAACTGGCTTGTAGCGGTAACAAGGAAGTTGGGTTTTTTATATCCCCATTTATTGAGACGCCACCATCTCTCGCTCCGACGAAGCTCCAACAAATTGTCGCGCACAACCCGTTCGTTGACGTCCTTCCCTTTGCTTCTGTACGCGATTGCATTCTCAACGCTATTCATCTGATCGACGTTGAACAACTTTGTCAGGACTTACTCTTTGGGGGACTACGAGTCTGGGGAGGATCGCCATGGGATCCTACAGGCTGGGAGATCGGAGAACAGTTCGTGGATAAGTGGTGGTTCTTGTTGGATCAAGACATCATACAGACAACTAACTTCTGGCGATTTCAACGTTCAGAAAACGCATTGAAGTTAATACCAGAACGGCTTCAACTTAGTTTTGCATATTAAATGTGACACGAGGCTGTAGGGAATGCAACTTCGAGCTAGTGTTGATTGAGTTGATTGATTATCTATGTAAAGTGGGTGTGTGGTCCTAAAGTGAACAAGAACTATGTCTACATCTTAGATTTTAATCAAGTAGGAGCTTATTTAAATCCTGCTTTAACTGGTGCCTTGGCTTCTCCCATCCTGGTTCAACTTTGGTACCAAAGTCAGCACCATATCGACTATCCTCCTCAAAAGTACCAAGCAATACATAAGCAGGTGTGCTTAGCCTGTCTTTAAGACCATTATCTGTGTCTTTATCCCAAAGCTTGCTCCCGTTCTCATACAATGTCCACTGGCACATGTGTAATTTCCCAAGTTTCAGGACGAATAACTTCATGCACCAGAGCTATCAATTCATTCGTGCTGATTGTATAGTCAGCAAAGTATGCGGGTCGATTGACGAAGTCCTTGGGATGCTGTAGTACTGCTACTGTAGCACGTCCAACAATAGAGAGCGCGGACATGCTGATACGTTGGTTGCCAGATCCAAACAAGGTTATTTTTCGATCTTGGTTATTGACCCAGAATAGTCCTCGCGAAATTGCCCAGTCATAGAACGGACCGACAATGATGGCTGTCCAGTATATTTTGCCTTGAGAAGCGAGGGATTCCAAGCGTGTTTGTGAGCACAGCTTAGGCTCAAAGATTCTCAGCTCGTGTGCCTGAGGATTGAATGTATCGCTGCTGAAGTCTGGCGTAATGATGTGCTTGACGCCCATCCGTATGGCTGCCCTAAGAATATTATCCTGATATGCTGCCGCAATTGGATTAAACGCCTCAACTATCGCGTCTTGATCCTGCAACGCTTCCTCAAGCGACATAGTCGACTCATAGCTTGCACATTTGAAGATGGCAGAGGGGTGAGCATGGGTTGCAAAGGTGGACGAGGCTCGACTGACGATATTTACGGTGAATGAGGCTTCGATGAGTGCTTGAGCGATGGTTCTGCCTATGAGTATCGAATTATGTAAGCCTGACAGAATAGCGAATGAGGGAATGTAGTATACCCCTTATTGGTTCCATGTCGATCGTCTCTTACCAAGCTGAGTTTTGTATTTTGGTCCAAGATATGAGGCAAATTGGTTCGCTGGCATTATAATTAAAGAATATATCGCTCCTTATAATGTCTACATCACTAGTGAATTTTAACGCTTTTTAGTGAGTACAGAGGCGATTAGTAAATAGCGACATTACATGGACCCATGGAGTTACGGGCCTCGGCTGCGTGGACTAATATATACTTGTACTACCGTCAGTATTTAGCGCCATCAGTATTTAGCGCCATCAGCATTTAGCGAAGTAATATATCCCGAGCTTTCGAGTCACATGCGGAGTTACGTAGCCAGACTAGAGAGCCTGGCTGCTCAAATATGTGCGGGCGTGCGGGCATGTGCCGCGACAGTCGTGAAAAATAAGGTATAGAGTAGATCTATCCCCATATCTCCTCGCAAATGCCCTCTATATAAGCAATAACTTTGTCCTCTAAGAACAAGGCATTTTATAGCAATGCACCGCTTGGAAGGCACATGATTAGGAATTTTTCACAGATGGCAAGCATTCCATCCATTCAACTCAGCGATGGCAATGCCATTCCATTGGTGAGTACGATACAATTTCTCGCTCAATCTTGAAGCAGCTGAGTCTGACAAGGTTAGATTGGCTTCGGCATTGGCACCGCGTGGTACAAGAAGGAAGAAGGCGCTATAGATTTTGCTGTCGTTGACGGTGTCAAGGCAGCCATCCAAGCTGGCTATACGCACCTTGACACAGCTGAAGGTACGATATGTTCATGCATGATCAGCCTTATTTGCTAACTTTCCTAGTGTACCATACTGAGTCCGAACTTGGTATGGCAATCGCCGAGAGTAGTGTCGCAAGATCATCACTTTTCATCACTACCAAAGTTATGAAAGGCATCGATAACATCGCACAATCATTCGAAAAAAGTCTCAAAAATCTGAGATTAGACTACGTGGACCTCTACTTGATTCATGCCCCATTCTTTGCCAAAAGCGAAGAGCAACTTCAGATGGCTTGGAAGGAACTGGAAGCAATCAAAGCTTCCGGTCGTGCCAAATCCATCGGTGTCTCCAACTTCCTCCCGGCAGACTTGTTGGCAATCCTTAAGACAGCAAAGATCCGACCATCGATCAACCAGGTCGAGTTCCATCCATATCTCCAACATCAATCTCTTCAAAAGTTTCACAAGGAGCAAAACATTGCCCTGGCTGGCTATGCCCCGTTGACAGCTGTGACTAATTACAGACCGGGTCTGCTAGATACGACTTATGCAAGACTTGCAGATAAGTACAAGAAGACCGAAGGAGAGATTGCCTTGCGTTGGGTAATGGACCAAGGAATCGTGGTAATCACGACCAGTCAGAAGGAGACTAGGATGAAAGAGTACCTTGGCGCCTTAAATTTTAAGCTTACCCAGGAGGAGGTGAAAGAAATTGCAGAGCTGGGCGAAAAGAAGCATATCCGTGCTTTCTGGACAGACAAATACAATGCAGATGACACCTCATGAGAAGCTGTCCAAAGGTATTATCAAGAGGTTAAAATAGTCCTGGGGTTGTGAATGCATATAAATATGGCAAACTGCGGGAACACTGGGCAGTCACTTCGACTGTGATATTTGTCGCTTAATTCTCCCTGATTATTGTCCAGCCTATCCTGTCAGCGCGTTATGATTTCATACTAAGATCCAAAACATTGCTAGCTGTTAAAATGCTGGCCGCAGTGTCTAGGCGACAACAGAGACGTTCCGGGACAAGGAAACAAAACTCGCCATGCGTATCACGGACCAATTCACGATTGTAGTAATAGTTGGCGATCTCATTCAGATGGTCCCTTTTTCGAACCGGCAAGATCCGAATATCCAGGCGCTCTTGGAGCTGATGCGGAATGCAGATGTCACCTTAGCAAACACCATTGTTGATCGACTTAGCTTTCGCGGGCCAATCTCCCATGAAGGCTCCCGCTGAGGTTGCAGATGACTAGGCCAATATGGGCATCTCAATGGTATCCAAAGCCAACAATCATACATTCGACAATGAAGAGGCAGGCGTGATTCAGAACTTTGAGTAGCTACGTCGCGTGGGAATTGATTATGTTGGAACGGATTACAACCTTACAGAAGCAAGACTAGCTCGATATTGCGCGACCCCGAAAGGGACAGTTGGGTTTATAGGCGCTTATTCAGAGGTGGGCGATTACTCTCAATTGTTCGGATTGCCAACTGGGGATCCAATCTCAGTCAGTCCAGAGCAGCTCCATCAACTGCGTAGGAGAGCACAATAATAGAGCAGCTAATAACCGCTTACGCCTCCAACTTGGAGGCGCAATTACAGTAGAGGAAGTGTAAGGGCGTAGGTCCCAGGGTCACACGGAAATTCAGGGAACCAGGTCAGGAGGCAGGAAGTAAGGATCGTATTCGGTGGTAACAATAGGTTTCCGTAAATACATCGACTATTGACTGGAGGCCTCACCCTGAGCCTCCAGCCCCTTTTATCCAGGAACCCGCGAACCCTAATTGCCGAGCCAGCTGGCTCCACCGTAGGGTTCCTTCGGCGTGACGCCTCACGTGCCCTCACGTGAGGGCGGCCTTACAGGAAGCTTGGGCTTTACAGGCCTCTAAAACTGAACGGGAAGCTCAGAAACAGCTTTCTAAAAAAGCCCGGGCTGCCCGCTCAGCTGCTTCCCAGGTTAAGAAGCAACTACACCAGGCTGGAGTTAAGGCCCGGAAGTAGGAGCGCCTCTGAAAAAAGAGGGTAGTCGCTCTTCAAAAAGCTGACCACCCAATTCCTTCTGAAGATCAGAACCCAATTCCTGACCCAGAAGCTATAGCTCAAGAAGCTCAAGAAGAAGAGGAGAGTAGGAGCGGGAACGGGAGTGGAGGTAGGAGTGGGTTTGAGAGCGATGAGGGCGGACGTGAATATAAGAGTTAAATACGAGAATGAATTTAAGTACCTTTCGATATAAGTTATTATGTAGGTATACTTGTTGACTTTGCTGTTGGTGAACACCGACCGCTTACCGAACGCCGTCTGCTTACCCCGACCCATCGCTTCGCTCAGGGTCGGTTCCGACGATTAGCAGAAGGCTTGTAGTTCCAAAGTCCGTCCACAACTTCTCGATATAGTATCCGACTTAGCTCCAATTCACCTGTCCTAGTGCTTACTCATACTAGTGCTACTGATGACGCTAAATACTGATGACGCTAAATACTGATGACGCTAAATACTGATGGATGACGCTAAATACTGATGACGCTAAATACTGATGACGCTAAATACTGATGACGCTTTGCGCTATATAGATTATCCCCACCTAGTAATACGCCATTGGTCCTTATCCCCTTAACCCCATGGGCCCACTATCAAATCTTATCCCACCACGCTAACGGCATTCAAAAGCAGATTCCCCAGCCTATGTCTACCATAAGAGACCACCAGCTGGGCGCATATATAAATATTGATTGAAATCAAAGCAAAATGTTCTAGACCTCCAATTGTGAGAATCAAACTTACCGCACTATGGGTCTCCAGGGCGTCGTCAAAACGGCTTACATTTTTAAGAAGAGAGAGGGTACAACAGATGAAGAATTCTCTAAGCGTTTTATTGAACATGGAAAACAAATCGTTCCGTTTATGCTTAAGTATAACGTCATTAAATACAACCAGGTGAGTAAATTAAAACTCTTTCTTTTCTTCATGTCTACCAAAGACGTGCTCGATATTTGCTCAAGTCTCTGATCATTATTCCGGCATCATCATTGTGCAAAGTGCCAAAGAGCACAAGTAGAATTGTCTAACTCTTCTTTTACACAGCAACATATTCTAGCGACGCACAAAACTGCATTCGTAGAAGCTTTGGGCCCATCCAAGTTCCTCGAGGCGGACGCCATTATCACCATCGTTTTTCCTAGCATGGAGAGCTTGAAAGAATTCTACTCTGACCCTGAACGTCCGAATGTGGGAGCCGAGATCTTGGAGAATGGCAGCTTTGAATCGGCTTCGATGACTGTGGGAGATGAATACTCGCTGATCGCTGAAGGTCAGCTATTGATCTAGTAGAAAGGTCCACTAGATGTGACTTCCTTCTGTTGAGGTCAAACTTTTAGTTTAGATCCATGGAAATGTAGCTGCACAAACTTATCAACGAAATACGCCGGGCTTTATGTTCTCATATCTCAAGGATTGCTATATATAAAACCAAACAAGAATGAGCATGCCTTTGCCGTCTACCCCTTATAACCAGTGACTTCAAACTTCTTGTTCCTGAAGCAATGGGCCAATATCAGCGTCTCCATTCCGCATGAAGAATACATTTCAAAGATACTCTTAATCTTTGATTGATTAATTGACTGTTTATCTCTTACACCAACGCGCTTAAATAAAGCTACGTAGAACTTTTGCTCTTTGACCTTAGGATAACGACAGCAAACACCATGGACAAAAGATTAATCACTATTTGTCTCCGTATAATCCTGCTATAACCTACAGTCTATAAATGCGACTTCGAATTTGCCAAGTCGTCTAGATCGTACGATCTATCGCTAATGCTCCCTCTGGAGTATCTAGTAGTGCCAAGGGTACATCCAATCCGCCATAGGGAAGGAGACACATCCTATGTTTTGAAGATTCTTGGGAGTTCCCGGATATCGAGACTTACCAAGATTACGCACGTCGCGGCAGACGATTGAGCTCGCACACCTCCGCGTGGTGTCCTCTGGAAACCCTCTGAGAAACAATACAGCTGTCTCTAAGTGTCGAAAGGAGCTCAGCAGCATGGTCATCCTCCCTGCAAACGCTCAATCAAGCGAGTCAAAAAGCACCAATGGAGCAACAAGGCGCAAAAGTCAAAAACTCTAGGGGAGTTAGATTTGAAGAAGTTGATGATATATATTATTGTACAGTACTGGTGCGTCTAAATGTCGGTTAAAGTTGAAACATTGAACACTGCGAACCTGACACCGATTTCGCTTGTTGCACGTCTTGCAATCTGCCTGTAGTCTGCTAAAAGAAGGTCAAGTAGTGCGACACTAGATTCCCAGCACTGGTAGTCAAGCAGGAGCAGATAAACTAAGCTCCTTCCATCTCTCGTCCGACTCCGCCTGGGCTTTGGCAACTTGGCCCGCATATTGGACAGCATCAGGGCCAACCAGTACGCGCACTGGCGGCTCAGCAGTTTGATACAGCTTTTCAATGATCGGTCCAATCTTGTCAGGACTAGTAGCCTCATTCCCAGTGTTTGAGCGGAGCTTAGTCGAGAATTCGCCTACCGTTTGCTGGTAGGCTTCGCTAACTGGAGGAACCTTCATCGACGAGCCCGCCCAGTCAGTACGCATTCCGCCAGGCTCGAGGATAGTGACTTGGATGCCTAGCGGCTTGACTTCCGCTGCGAGGCAGGTGGAAAAGCCGCTGACCGCCCATTTTGAGCTTTGATAGGCGCTTAAGCCAGGGCAGCCAAGCCGACCCCCTAGTGAGGATACCTGGAAGATATGTCCGGCGCCTTGCCTGCGAAGGACCGGCAAGACGGCTTTGCTGACATACACGACCCCGAAGAAGTTGGTGTCGACCTGTTGGCGGAAGTCATCTATAGACAAATCCTCCACAGCTGCGGTATTGGCGTATCCGGCGTTATTAATGACTACGTCGATCTTTTTAAATTTGTCAACACCTGCTTGTACCGCAGCCATGGCCGCTTGCCAGCTGGTGACATCAAGTGCTACAGGAAGAACTTTGTCTGCACCGTACTCGTCCACTAGATATTTGACGGACTCGGGCTTGCGAGCGGTAGCAATGACGAAGTCGCCGTTCTTGAGGGCAAACTCGGCGAGAGATTTTCCTAAGCCGCGAGAGCAACCGGTAATAAACCAGACTTTGGGCATTTTGAAGAGTTGATTGAATTTTGCTGACTTTTGTTGGTGTCCTGGATTCAGTAATGATTGAAGTGAAGGGGGGATGAACATTTATATAGCTAATATGACGTAGGGCGACATCCTGCTGTGGATACAGGCCCAATCTGTAGCAACGCAAGCATCGGCCGCTGGGTTATGGCAAAATACTTGCATGCGTTCCGAAGTGTGGTGACTGCGAGACATCCTCTATGTTAACGCCGTCTAGTTCCGAGCCAAGTGATGTCGGCGGCGGAGGTGTCGGAAGCTTTTCCCCCCCGCATAAGTGTGATTTCCGAACGCGAACCAAAACTTGTAGAATTCTATTCGGCTATGGCTTTTACTTATGCCGTGTCCCGGGGAGCTATTCTCCGTACGAAACTAGCTAATTATCACCAAGTTTCACCATTTAGTAGCCTGATTCTGCCTGAACTATAAGGCCTCGATGCAGGGATGCACGTTAGTAAGCACAGGTAGCTCAATTAGAACACGCGACGAAGTATCCTTGATGTTTGATAATGGCCGTTAGCTTATAAATCCAAACTCCGCAATCCCCGGGTATGGCTGAATTTTTCGCATGTCAGTCCGAACCCTGCCAGTCCGAACCCTGTCAGTCTAGCTGACTAGAGCAGGTGCATTCAGACGAGTGATCTTCAACTTAATTAACAACATGCTTGATGGTAAAGGAGAAAAGATGAAATAGCGACTAATATGCTTGACTGTAGCTTATAAATAGGTATGAGTAGATCTATGGGATGCGGACACGAGTTGGTCGCCTACTGATTGATTGAACTGTAGTCACATATATATATATGGCACTGATTTCTAAAGTTTATGCTCAACTCAACCGTTCAACACAATAGTACTCCGGTCACGATGCTAACTATTACGAACGTCGCAATCATGGGCGTCAGTCGAGCTCTCTACACTTTTTATTCATTATACTGACGTCCTTGAATAATAGGCCTCTGGCGACCTCGGCCAGGTCCTTGTCCCAGCGCTTTTGAAGGCTGGGTTTGAGGTGACAGCTATTAGCCGTCCGAATGGCACGACTGTGAAATACCCCGGTGTTACCGTCAAAACTGCCGCATATGACAATATTGCAGGCCTTGCATCAGCTCTTCGAGGCCAACATGCCGTTATTGAGGCATTCAATCCTGCAGCGGCAAGCAGCCAGAGCGACATTGTGCAAGCCTCAATTGCGGCCGGTGTGGCACATTTGATCACGCCGGAATTCTCTACCAATTCTTTTAATGAGCACGCAGATGACATGAAGATTTTTGAGCCGAAAAGGCGAGCTCAGCGGGAGCTGGAGGCTGCTGTTTCAAGCTCGGATGGCGCCATATCATGGACAGCTGTAATTGTTGGTGGTTGGTACGATTGGGCAATTGAAAAAGGCAAGTTTTGGATTGACCGCAAGGCTCATTCAGTTACCCGGTTTGGCTCCGGGAATCAGAAGTATAGCATAAGCCGACTTGCGCTTTCTGGGGACGCAGTCGTCGCTGTGTTGATGTCACCAGATCAATATCGCAATAGGCCTGCCTACTTTGCAAGTCATACTATCTCGACCAACGAGATGATTGCTCTATTGGCGGAGATAGGTCACGATGAGTGGCATATTACTGATATACCCATTGAGGGGTTCATGAAAAAGGCGTTGGAGTTGTGGGATCAAGATACCGCCAATGGGGTTACAAATAGGCTCCAGACCGATGCTTATCGCATGCTTGGTACCGCGGCGCTGTTCGATGAAACAAATTACTACGAAGGCGACTTTAGCTATAAAGCGGAGTCGGGATGGGACGAGGGACGGGAGGCGCTGAAAGATGACCTTAGGAGACTTATTGGCTGATTTGCACCTATCATCTGACGCCGCTGCGAAGGCTGCAGACAGGCTTAGAGCTGTCGAGCGAAAAGCCGCGGCGACGAAGGCTCTAAAGGAAGGTCATGCTGTTGGTGGCAAAGCTGATGGTGGTAGTGATGGTGGCTATCGGTTTATCCTAGAAGACAGTGTATGTTTACGTGCAGAAGTCATTCATATATTTCATGTAAGTTAGCTATCACTAAAACCACTTGGTAGAGTCAATGGGCAACAGCTCGCCAGGCTACACGCGCGACTGTCAACCAGTCCCCGAGCCCTCTTTGCATAGAGTCGACTTATGTGAGTTAGGAGTACAGTTGCGTCAGGAAGTTATGCCGTGGATTTGTTGTTGAATTGTTACACGAGGGATATTATATGATTCTGCAGCTTGTCGGATACTCTTTAAACGCCCATTTTAATTGCTTGGATAGCTTGTAGTATTCTATCCTCTTTATTAGGGTATTAGGCTTGTGTTGGTGGTGCCATGTTTACTGTAGTCAGGTTGACGCGTTTTGGTGTTTTCGTGGCTCACTCGCTTGGTGTAACGCTAACTACTAAACGATAGTAGACACAGAGGTTTTTTATGCGTAAAGGTTTAGCTTAACAGAGGAGGCAGGGGATCAGACACAAAGGCTTCAAGTAACACGTTACTAGTATATAACAAATACTGTATTGAGTTGAGCACGAAGCTCCTATCTAAGAACTAACTATCTACTTATATAGTGGCGTCGTGCCAAATGGATCCTGCCTGCTACTCAGACGATCCCTAGGTGATACTTATACGATCCTGGATCCCCTGGGGATCGCGTCACGTGGTCTAGTCTGTCACGACCTCCTCTCGACCAATGATCGCCGTTCCCCAGTTGCATCTTCTCGCCCAATCCCTTGTCTGGCGCTAATGGTGGGGTGAGCCGTAACACTTGGGTGGCTCACTCGCTTGTGAAATACGTTATAATAATAATGGCATTATGGCTCTATTATGAGATGACAGCATTGCATGCTTTAGTGGGTTTAGAGACATAGCTAATTTCTTATAAATCGCTCATTTTAGATTTGACAATACGTAAGTTATTTTATAAATGTTTATGATGTATTTTTATATTAGGTTTGCTAGGCTTTATCAAACGCGCTACTATAATCATAGCACTTCGTCCTTGTATAACACCCTATGATCCAAGGTAGAGTATCTGGTAAATTCTCAGTATATAACTACATATTCACTCTGCTATCTACCGTTCACTTATAAAGTATACTTGTAATCAGGATGATGATCGCCTAACGCCTCCCTCTGCTCTTCTAATGATAGGTGTGTAACATCTTTTAGCAAGTGCTCCCTATGGCTCACCTTCCTCCGGTTCAGAGATTTAAGCCAAAACATATTTGCTGATAGCAATACCACCATCACTACGCAGAAAGACAGATTGAGCTTTGCTGTAAATGCATATTTAGAGGCGTCTTTCTTTGGATATATCCATGTGCTAAGAATGCCGCTAGCATTAGTCATAATGAAGCCGAGAGCGACTGCTGTGGCGCGCCGCGTATAGGAGGCCAAGTTGTTTAGGATCCATGATATCATAGATGGTGAAGAGGAATATACGCTAATAATTAGGAAACATAGCGCCGTATACTTTTGTCTAAAGCTTTTAGCAGTTATGAAGAGCGCAAAGCTAATAATAGCGACTATTATAGTGGCTATTGTAGTTAGGCCTCGCTATTGGTAGTAATCTGCGGTATATGCTAAGATCATCGTAACGATGAAAGCTAAGACGAAAGGAGGTACGGTAAGAAGCTGCGTATTAGTTAGGTTGAAATTAAGTGTCTGGACGATGGTAGGTGTGAAGTATGCTAGGCCAAAGAGACTGCAACTATTACAGAAGAGGGCAATCACATTTATCCACACATGTAGATCTTTGAAAGTGGAGAGTAATGATCTCTACGAGAATTTCGCTCCCTCTACAGAGTTTGCATCGAGAGTAAGTCGGTAATCGCAGTGGTTAGCGTGTGCCTTTGTAAAAGTCTTCACACGCTATGGATTGTTTAGCAGGGCCTAGAAACACAGGGATGCGAAATAGACGGTAAAGAGCCCTTCTAGGAGGAAAATCCACTGCCATCTGTTCATGTTACTAATGCTATCCATTTGCTGAATACTAGCAGCAAGAAGACTAGAGAAGGCGCTAGAAAGAGCAGCAGCGGAGAAAAAGAGGGCAATCCTAACTTGCAGTTCATGAGGCCGGTAGAATCTAGATAAATAGAGGATAATTCCTAGAAACAGACCACCTTCGTAGAGACCGAGGAAGAAGCGACATGCAAGAAGGCCCAAATACGTTGATATCTAGGATTAAAGGGTTGTCATAATACCCTATAATAGCACCATCCCTAGAAGCATTATCCGCAGCCTAATCTTCTTAAGGACGAGATTCGACGGTAACTTAGCCGCAATATATAGCACGTAGGTAACAGTGATGGCTAAAAAAGGCATTAGCCCCTAAAACTTTCCGTATATCTTTCTTAGGGGGGGGGGAAGTGGCTTACCAATTTAATATTAGGTATTAGAGATGCCGAGATCCTTCTAGAGGCTAGCAACACGAGCGTTTCTAATATTTGCTTGATCTAGGAATGCTAACAAATACATCGAAGCCAGAAGAGGAACCAGCAGAATATCTAGCCTAAATAATGTTTTCTTGTTAAGTACAGGGTCAAACTAGTGTGTTAGACCCTCTTCAGGCTTAGAGTTCGGCATAGTGCTGTCGTTGAGAGCCATCTCCAGTTGGTCTATGTCTATCTTACCGTTCGGAGTATCGTCGATTGTCATGGTGATGATTAGGCCTACGAGGAGTGATGTAAATAACGGCAGCTACAAGTCATAGAAAATAAAAGAAGTTCTCAAGTGAAGAATAGAATGTCATGCGCCGCTTCCTTGGTGACACGACACTATGATAGACATGGGCCAAGAGGGATGATAAGAGATCTTATACTCTAGACGAAGCCTGACAGCTCTCAACCGATTCCTCGGCGAAGGAGCAATTGTGAGGCATCAAAGTGTCACAACCGAAGAGTGTCACAACCGAGATCGACAAGGATACTAGGATGGTAGTATGGGGAAGTGGGGGCAAAAAGAAGCCTATTCTACTACGGTGATAGTACAGAGGAGAATGGGTCAGCACTTGGAGTTAGACCCATATTACCCCGCATTAGCGAGTTTCTTCGGTGGCTGGTAGTTTCATTGCCGGGTAGATATGCCGGAGCAACCCAAGCGTAGAGGTTTTGTTGATCGACTCCGTCTAATGGATCGGCACTGAGTGTCGGCAATTCTTCGCCTCTTTATTTTCCTTTATTAACCGGGCTACTCTGCTCGCTGTTTCCCTAGAGTATCTTGCTTATTTTACCAGCAGTGCAAATACTTTAAACCTTTCTCCATATCGACCATATACAGTTTTGTCAATACAGCAGATGGGAAGCTATGGACACTGCTGCTACCTTCCTCAACAACATATCTCAGTGGGGCTTAGCTACCGCGGACTATGCGTGCAATGCAGGGGCTGTCTTGCTGCCCAGCATGAATGGAATCGAGGTCTTAGCAATTGAGGCATTCCCGAGGCGAAATTATACATTTCCTGGTAGTCCCGTGTACGGAACAGAACCTGTGACTAGCCCAGGCTTTTGCAATGTTACTGTCACATATACGCATCCTGGCTGGAATGATACCATCAATATTATATCATATCTTCCATTTGCAGAAAGTTGGAACGGGAAATTCCTAGCGAATGGCGGAGCTGGGTACATCACAGGAGGGGAGGCAATAGCATCCTCCACAATGGTCCCTGGCCTGCTCGACGGGTTTGCTGTTTCCACAACCGACGGTGGACACTCGATGACCATGGCCGAAATGGTGGCAGATACTAGCACGTGGGCTTTAACTAGTCCTGGTAACGTCAATTGGCCGCTGCTTGTGGATTTTGCCTCTGTAGCCCTCCATGATATGGCTACGATTGGCAAAGCGGTTACGAAAGCTTTCTATGGGTCGCCACCTCAGCTTTCTTACTTCTTTGGCAGTTCGACTGGTGGTAGGCAAGGGCATATAATTGCCCAGCGATATCCCAAAGACTTTGATGGAATTATCGCTTTATTCCCCGCTATAAACTGGGCTAAGTTCGTGTTCGCCAATATATATCCATCTTTTGTCATGGAGCAACTGAAGGAATATCCTCAGCGGTGCGAATTCGAGGCTCTTCGGCAAGCAGCGATTTCTGCTTGCGACAGTCTAGATGGTTTAGAGGACGGCATCATTTCCAGACCTGGACTTTGCCAATTTGACCCTCATGCGCTCGTGGGCCACACCTTTGATTGCGACGGTGCTAATGCCGTCTTCTCGTCCGGAGCCGCAACTATCGCCTTGGCTACGTGGAATGGACCTCGAAGTGCAACAGGTGACTTTCAATGGTATGGCTTCGGTCTAGATGCCAACATTTCCGATGCGCTGGCTGGGGCCGCTGCTACAAAATGCAATCCTGAGGGCAAATGTGCTGCAAGTCCATTCCCACTCTCAGCTGTCTGGGTCAAGTATTGGGTCTTTAAGGACCCGGACTTTGATCTAAGCACCATGACTCACGATGAATGGGACAAGGCATATCATACCTCGGTCAGGGAATACGATTCTATTATTGGCACCAACGATGCTGACCTGTCAGAATTTAAAAAGGCTGGTGGAAAGATGATTAACTGGCACGGGCTCCAAGATCAAGCCATCCCGACAAATGGTAGCGTGGACTACTATGAACGGGTCTTGAAGAGAGATCCGAACGCCCAGGATTTCTACCGCTTTTTTCTGGCGCCGGGGGCATCTCACTCCATGTCCGTCAATATCAGCCCGTCTAGGCAAGAAATGATGAAAGCAATACAGGGCTGGGTAGAGAACGACACCGCCCCCGAAACTCTGCGTGCTGTTGGGCCAGGTAGGGATGGAACCACCTTGGAGCGGGATCTGTGTATGTATCCGCGCCTTCAGCATTATCGAGGTGGGGATGGCTCTAGACCAAATTCCTTTATTTGTGTATGAATGCAATCTTAGCGCGAAGAGACCCCATCATGTAGTGATCTCAAAGCAAACATATACCGCTTCCATGCCGTCCCGTAATTGATAAGTCATCGAGTTGCTTGCTGTTGATGATGCTGAAAGCTAACATTGGCGATTTTCCTTCCGCTTGCTATATCGGGCTACGGCGAAGCCTTGACTGCTTGTACACAATAGCTCCACAACTCGGAATGCCTTGCCGACGAGTTTCCACGGTAGTAGCTGGAGCGGCGACCGTCTTGTACAAACACCTTCAAGAACAGGCAGACTCTAACAGGCGTAATTACTGCAGCCGTATGCTTATTTTGGCGATCTAGCGCGGTATCGGCGTCTGCACCATATATGAGCCGCCAATTGAATATTCTCCAACAGGGATCAGCGTGGAGTTGATCTGACAGGGTTCGGAGTGACAGGGTTCGGAGTGACAGGGTTCGGAGTGACCGAACTAAGACTAAACTGCAACTGCTGCATTCTGCAAATCCATCTCACACGTCTAGTGGCCCATGTCTTTCCATCAGTTGCTACATTGACCCCTCTTGTGCGCAACGACTGCTACGCCTCTGACATACTACGTAGAATCCTCGAAAATCACCGGATACCGGGACGCCCGGACACCCGGACACCCGGACACCGACGGACATTATGCGGGACTGCGTTTAGTAACATTGTACAATTCCCAACATTAAGAAGACTTATGCTCTCAGTAGTTTTACGAAGCCCCCATTTATGCCGTTTAAATGCAATGCATTCCGCTCTGCAGCCCTCTTTTCGTGCCCGGGGATTGCGGAGTTTGGATTTATAAGCTAACGGCCATTATCAAACATCAAGGATACTTCGTCGCGTATTCTAATTGACCTACCTGTGCTTACTATTTGTTATCCTTAATGAAAGGCCTCCGCTCCACATCCCACCTTTCCCTCATGCGAAGTTTGGAGTTCGGAAGTCCATCTTCACTTCTAGTTGCAATGCTGTTATTTGCCTACGGGGGTCTGAACGAGCGGGGGTATAAATATATGGACGCATAACGCAAACAGTATATACACCTAAGCTAGAAGACCATACCGGTAAACCTTTTATTTAGTCTGTCTTCTGTCTTTAACATGAAGGTCGCAATTGTCGGCGCAACAGGAAAGACTGGCACCTCAATCGTTCAAGGTCTCCTCGCATCGCGCTCCCCTCATTATGTACGTGTACCTACACAGCAGGCAGGCCTCTAGTGCAATTCTAATATAATGCCAATAGGAAATAGTAGCTCTCATACGGCCATCCTCCTTACCAAAACCTGAGGTTCTTGAGCTTTGAGAAGAAAGGGGTCAAGATCCTTGCTGCTAATCTTAGTGGCCCGAAAGATGAGCTGGCAGAGCTTCTCATGGGCATAGATGTGGTTATTGCGACCCTGGATGTCCCCAATTTCAGGTCTCAGATAGCCCTCGCGAGTGCTGCCAAGGTTGCAGGTGTAAAACGCTTTGTTCCCTGCTCCTTTGCAACGATTGTACCTCCCAAGGGGATATTAGTGTTGCAAGACACTGTGTGACTTCCATTCACCAAGACAGTCGAAGGACCAATGCTTATGAGGTTAAACAGAAAGAGGATGTGCTCAATCACATCAAGAGGATCCATCTGCCTTATACGGTGATCGACATCGGCTGGTGGTTCCAACTTTCCTTGCCGCGCCTCCCTTCTGGACGCATCGATTACGCTGTCAGCCACCCCATAAGCTTTATTGCTGGGGAGGGCAACATCCCGTCCGCCATCACAGATCTGAAAGACGTCGGAAAGTATGTTGCGAGAATTATTGCGGATCCTCAAACCCTGAACCGAATGATTTTTGCCTACAGTGAGATTTTCACACAGAATCAAGTCTACAAGTTATTGGAGAGACTCAGTGGAGAGACGCTTGAACGTAATTACGTGGGTTACTCTTCCGTTAAATCAATATCTTTACCTTCAATTGACATTTAGATTAGGTATCTGCGGACGCCATCCGAGCAGAAGTTGCGGAAGCCGACGCTAAAATAGCAGAGAATGCCACGGCATATGGCAAGATTGTCATGTACCAGTACTACCACTCTTGGGGTGTTCGGGGGGATAATACCCCAGAATATGCTCGTTATTTAGGTTACATAATTGCGAAAGAGCTGTATCCAGATCTGAAGGGAAACACATTGGCCGCATACATTTAAGAAGCCCTAGATGGCAAGATTTAGTGGCGTCTATATAGAAACTTAACTGAGCAGAAACGCATATAGTCATGCGAGATATGAGATAACGCTCACTAAGTAGGGACCTAATCCTTCAGGGCTTGCAATAGACAGAAATGTTGTGATTGAATGCATTACCCATTTTCGTCCTTGTACATTAAAGGAGCCTCTACATTTACACGGCGGTGACTGCGGGACTATCAAGGCATCTCTGGCTGCAAATTCTATTGCAAGAGATCCTCTTTCTCAAGTGTATGGTATAATTGGAAGGCATTCATCTTGCAGCTGCAGCCTGTCCCCGCGACGCGCGCATCATGGTTTTGTCGAAGATCCGAGAGCGCGACCTCGCTAGGGAAACTGCTCTCAAATACTTTGCCCGCAACTAAGCAGAGGCTAGCTATTGAACAGACAACCATCAACTTGTTCGGAGGTTGAGAATAGCTCCTAAAATATTCCGTCGGTCTCGGACTGTTAGCTGATGCCGTTACTCGGATCATCCAACCTATGGCGAGTGCTGTGGGGATAATATAACTGACGTCAGCGTCACAATTTGGATGGCCACTTAGCCGAAGTGGGTGAGTAGTTGTTGAACAGAAATGTCCCCAGACAGACACTGTCTGGACTTGGTCGCTGTCCGCGGAGATTCTGGCGACCTTAGCAGGGGTTGGGAAAGCAAGGGCACGAGCTAGCTGAAATAGGGGCTGGGCTGACAAGGTTCGGACTGACAGGGTTCGGACGTGGGTTTGACGGGCCCCGCGACCTTAACAGCTCGGAAATGCCCTGCCGATAAAAGCTTCTCAGTAAAACCGGTAGCGGCGGCGGCGCTGTGTGAATTGCTTAACGAAGGGGAGATTCTATGTACAGATATAAGTGCTGCCGGCGTGGCTTCCTGTATTGACAAGAAGCAGCATGTTCCAAAACTCTACCAGAGGGCATAGTTGTGCTTTAGTACAGTATATAAACAAGCCTATCTGTACTTCAACGAGCCAAAAATTGGGTAGATCCGCGCTCTTTCACCTATGCCGTCTCTATATCCCTTGTTTCTCTCTGTGGTGCATGACTTCAGTTCTTTATAAGACGCTTCCGTGTAACAGCCCTGGCATACAATGTACAAGCCCTCGCCTGCCATCAAAGATGGGTCTGGCCCCTCCAAGTTTCCACACATAATCTTGAGCACTACTAAAATGAAACTCCGCAACACCGTGGACGACTATCGGCAATTCCTAGGGGCCACTGTGGAATTTGAGAACAATATGACCGCCTTCCTCGCCTACGACTATGAACATCATCCACTGGGTATCCTTGCTCTGCCAGATACTGCTACCCCGTTGGTTTCTAGGAGTTCACGAGGGCTAGGGCACATTGCTTTCAACTTCTTGACTCTAGACCGTGCATTAACCATGGGCCGAAAACTAGCATGTACTACAGCAACCCCGACGTTAACCGCACCGAAGTCGAGGTGGACAACTTTGACACAATCGATGAGTCCGTGGCTTATATGGGGTCCAAGATGGTCCAAGATCTTTATTGACAACCCGGTGGGATCGGATTTTGATCCGGGGGAGTTTGTTCGGCGTGTGAGCTCCAGCGAGGATCACCGCGCCATACAAAAATGCGTTGACGTCGGATGCTAGAGCATTGTGGTGCAGCGTCCGGGACAATAGGAATAGGAGAGTTAATTCAGCTGATTGGCGTCATAAGCGTGATGTGGCTACTATCAGGATGGGGGCAGTTCTGACAGTACTAGTCGCCAATATGAAGAGCTGACCGACATCGGCGCCAGTAGCCAACCAAACCGGCTTGATATTATATCAGTCAGATTTAGAGTGGTGGGTTTTACATGGCCCGAAACTCGGTCGGCCAGCCGGCTGAACACGGAGGAATCGGAAATCGAACCAAGATCCTTGTAGCGCTGAGGCACAATTATCTACGACTTATAAATACCACGATTGCCATTTTATCTTGTGTTTGACTCCATTCCGTGCTACTTAATTAGATTTAAGTTTATGAATTCCAGACACAGCTTGCAATCACTATAAAATTTTTATAGTGTCAATTCGTTACATGAGCCACCCGCCGAAAACTCAAAGCAGGGCGGTTATCCCAACTATCTACCCCGCCACCAGCATCTCTTCCGACTTCATAAACCGCGACGTATTATACCACAATGACATCTGAAATAACCATGGAGGAATTACCCAGAGGCAGTACTAAAGACTGGTCGTCCGCCCAATACTTGAAATTTTTAAATCAACGAACTCGCCCCTCTCATGATCTCCTCAGCCAAGTTCCCTTGTCATCGCCAACCTACATCATCGACGTCGGCTGTGGGCCTGGGAACTCAACCGATGTTCTCGCGACCCGCTTCCCGGACGCAAAGGTCTTGGGAATGGATTCATCACCGGATATGATCACGACGGCGCGCGAACATTATCCGAATATTGAATTCGCCGTGGCCGATATAAATAACTACTCACCAGAGGATCCCGTCGACCTTATCTTCTCCAACGCCGTTTTCCAATGGATCAAATATGACGACCGTATCCCTGCGATTAAGCACTTAATTCGGTCATTAAAGTGTGGGGGTACTTTCGCCATGCAAGTCCCAGACAACTACATGGAAGAGTCGCACGTGGCTATGCGCACTGTGGCCGAGAAGGGTCCTTGGGCAGAAGAACTGCGTCGTCTACAGCCCGCTCAGGGACCATTTCAAACAGTACAAGAGCTATATAACGAACTCAAACCTCTCTGTTCGTCTATTGACCTATGGCACACCATCTACCAACATCCGCTCCAAAACCATCAAGAGATTGTGGAGTGGTTGAAAGGCACGGGGTTGAGGCCTTTCGTTAATCCACTTAGCCTGGACGAGAGCGAGGGTTTTCTTACTGAATATCTGAAAGAAATCAAGACGCTGTATCCAGTGTCGTCTGATGGAACAGTACTCCTGCGGTTTCCGCGCCTGTTTATGGTAGCTGTTCGTGCTTAACACCGTAAAATAGTTATTAGCTCACTTCGGTTTAAATATCTTACACGGTGCCACAGAGTGTTTCTAAATTGTAGGATAGTGCAGATAAATTCTAAAATGGCGCCTTGTAAGTGGTTCTGTTCTCTATACAGCGTAATGTATATGGTTATCCCTTTATGCTGGGATCTGCGGCGATATTGTGACCATGTATTTGCCACCACTCTTACCGGCCATTGAATTTCCAGGCATCCTCGTCAGTCTTCACTTTCAGGAAAATAGAATTTGCAGAATGGGGCTGCGCAATGTCCTTCGGAGCTATGCGTGCCATGTTTCACTGTGCCGTGTTCCTCTCGCGTTGAGTCAGCGAGAGATATAATGGTTAAGGTTGTAAGGGGTTTACGATCTAGTTGATCAAATGCTATGTCTTCTTCTAATGATGATTCTGATGATGCGCTGTACAACATTCCTTCCTGACCGTAACTTCCTTCCAGCCTCAATTTATCCCTTGTGCCTCGCGCGATTGTGGCGTTGCATTGCGTTATGCCCTAGAGCCGATGCCATTGAACCAATCCAACAGCCTTGCAGCCTTAAACTCGGTGAAATCACTTCCGCAAACAGAGAAGGCGCGACAGCGGAGAGATTTATCGCATCGAATGGTTGGGCACTAATCGGCCAAATCGTGAGCTAACCAAGCCGAGGCATTGAGAACTAGAGGAGCATCAATTGAACAACGGGGACGTCTTCGTAACCAAGGGTTTTCTAAACAAGAAACGCATTAAAGTAGTTCGCAAGCAGTTCAAGAGTAGCGATTAAAATAACCCTAACCTCATCTAAAGCTTATTAGCTAACACAGATTGACTTTTCGGTAGAATCTCGCTATGAAAATGTTAAGTGGGTCACTGTACTAGGAACAACCAAGATAGCGCCAATCAGCTGGCATGCATCTCTTTAATGGGGAACCCCGCGTAAAGTCTCTGATACGGACAGGGATCCAATACGCTCGCGGGTCCCCGGAGCGTTATGTAAGCGCCACACGCATAAGGGTTAGGGTTACTCCACATGAGCTCATCACATATAGAGGCACCTCTTCAATACAGCAAAGGCTTAATACACAACATTAACATAGGAATGAAGACACCTCAAATCAATCGGCTCAATCAAAAAGAATCAAGTAGCTATTTTTTCTTCTCATGTATCAGTGTAGCTATTATGCGCGATGCAAAAGTTATCTCAAGTAATTACAGCGCACTCAAGCACTAAGCTCAGCGCTATAGCTAGTCTATTACAGCGCAGCCGCGTGCTTGCACGTGATGGTTATGTAACCTTATGAAAGATGTGTGGCGCATATATAACGCTCGCGGGACCCGTGATTGATAGAGTCGCGGGGACCCGCGAGCGTATTGGATCCCATACAGACACCGTGGCTTATGAAACTGCACTAAGCTTTTTTACGCGGCCCACAGTAAGATCAACGCGTGAACCTCAATCCTCTTCTTAAATGCGGACCTCGGCACATTGCCTTACAGGATCCATTCCAAGGAGTCGTGAGACCATGGTCACGCCTATGAAGGGCTTGAAAGCGACGGAACCCCCCCACCCTTCGTTCTCTTTCAACTACATGCTATGCATGATTTCACCACGTGGAGAACATTCTGTGTGTGGGCTTGGACACCTCGTTCCGTGCCGAAATAGTTATGTTCTCTTTAAGATACGGCGCTCTCGTGCCTCCGATACCCACGCGCGTCGAGTCACTTGAGTCAAGTAATTTAACCGCCAGAACGCTATTAGCTCGCACTTTGAGGCTTGCTGTTGGTCATTGGAGTGCGCTTTGTGACTTCCCAACCCTGTCAGTCCGAGCCCTGCAAGTCCGTATCTTTCAATCGCTCTTTGCAAATTCCTCTCCCCATTAGTCTGCTATGGTTCTCCGCAGGTCTACACTAATATCGTTGTCCGCCATGTTAGACCGACTGGAAATTACAGGCACATTTGCCGACTGATGCATGTAGGCCCACGCTGGGAAGTTGACTAGAGGAGGTATACTCCAACGAGTGAACTTCGAAGTAACAACATGCTTGATTGTACAGGAAGAAAGATGGCACGGCAGGTAATATGTCTAAATGGTAGCTTACAAATAGGTATGATTATGCCTATGGGGTGTGGACATGAGCTGATCGCCTACTGATTGACCTGTTACTACGAGGCCTAGAAAGCCTCAGACTATAGTACCCGGACGGAGTATAAATATGGCACCGATTTCCGTAATTTGTATTGATAATATTCTCATTCAACTGTTCAGCACAATAATACTCCTGTCGCGGTGTCAAGTATTACGAAGTTGCAGTCATGGGCGTCAGTCGAGCTCTCTATAACCTGTTTATTCGTACGTCATTGAACATTGCACTTTAGCGGCCCCCATAATTGAAAACAGTAAGCCATGATACGGATTCGGACAGGTAGGTTGCGGGGTGACAGGGTTCGGACTGACAAGGTCCCGAAGCCGCAAAGTGGACTTCAATGATTGGCAGCGAGCTCCTCAAAATGCGGGCTTGTAGCGTTCTGGCGGCTACGATACTGCGTAGTAGTTCTGAGTATACTGGCCCGGCAGACCCGGCCCTGCTGTTTTTAGCTACCCGATCATATCGCCTCTCTTTTACGAAGTACTCCGTAGGAACATCAAGCTTCTCGCTGCAGGGTTTGGTCGCTTCATGTTCAAATGGTCGATGCTGGTGTCTCAGGGCTGTCGCCGCTATCATGCACATGTTGCAGATCGCGCAAGCAGAAATGTGATAGGGCCTTGCCGATTTGTTCTAGTTGCACAGTGTGCGTTTCCTCCGTTCGCTCGTCGAGCTTCACTGCTGACATTGTTAGGAAACTGTTGAAGTGCATATATCCTGCCAGTGCGCGCAAGGGAGCAATAGGCCAGCTCCGGACTCCCCCACCTATCCCGCTGCCCCTCAGCCACAACACTACAACAGATGAGGCGGCTGTCACAGGCTCTCTGTTTCGGGGCCTTGAAGATAAAGCGCATCTATATAGCGCTATAATTAACCATAGGCTGGTCTTCGTGGATATGGTAGAGCGGTTTTTCGCTATGATTCATCGATGGATGCCTATTCTGCACCAGATATCCATCCAAGATCGACTACGCGAATTTCAGCGGCGGGGGGGCAGCGAGAGCTTCATCCCCCTACTTATTAGCATCTGCCTCGTGGCACACAATGGCTCCCAGACGCTGCAGCAAGTCTTCTACTCAGTGTCGAAATCTCTGTACTGGGGCTCACAACCTATCACTCAAGCCTCTCCGGAACTCGTACAAACCGGAATTCTGCTTTCCATCTATGAGTATCGGCAAGGTCAAGAGCGGGAGGCATACGTCACTATTCGAACATGCTTGACTATGATTGAGCTGTGGAACTTGGAGGAATACACTCATCGTCTGGATGAATTGACTCTCACCCATGAGCCATCACGTACCCTTTGGGGAGCGTTAGCCATGGAGAGGTATTTTATCTCCCTCTTGTATTTGGGTCTATATTACTGACTACTATAAAAATATAGAATTATTGCTTTGAAAGGGAGATTCTATATACACCATTTGCCCCACAGTATTCTTCAGGGAACCGATCCGTTGATCACGCCTCGATGGGTTCTTTCCGAGGCTCTTGATAAGTCACTGTTATCTTTTTATTTCCAGATCATGGCGATAATCTTGTCAGACGACGTTTTGCACTCAGTCGAAACTGAGAATCAGGCCTCTTCCACAAGCAGGCCAGACACTAGTATATTAAGCAGCAAAATTCTGTCTTTCCTTAACCTTCTTCTACAACAAGAGATGTCTCAACTAGGCTCGTGCTGCGAAGCTATCGCTATTACTATAACGTAAGTTGTCTATTATTCTACATTTGACAGTACACTAACTCAATATTGTGCCCTTATCTATCTACATAAGCATCGTTTATCTATTAACAAGCGAGGCAAGGCCGAGACAGCTATGGTCCTGGAGAAAGTGGCTCGAATTACAACCGAAATGGTCCGCGAACATTTAGAGAACAATTCAACAACTGGGCGATTTGGTGATCCAGCTCCATATTCGCTATATATGATTCAGAACATCCTCGACATAATCTCGTCGAGCGAAGCTGAAGAAGATATTGCTTCGAGTAATATGCTCTCGAACTTTCTTCAAAGATACGAGTCGCAGTATAACCTTTATAACAGATCACTAGCCTCGGTTAAATAACGTATATTCCTCTAGGCAATAAACTTCAGGTCAACTGAGCAGCCGTATAACTAGCTTTTGGCCGTATCCAATACCAACAAAGACTTTTTACGCGATTTATTGAGAGAGTTGTCTGTATCTAAATGCCTAGAGCTTTGGTTGTGACGATCTGGTCCTTGTTGCATAATTGTAGTCAGTCTTCTTTTGTATCGTTGGGGTACGCTAGTCGTGAGCCAATATTTTATAACTACTGTATAAGATCCTATATATAACAGGCCGATCTGTAACAATATTGGCGACGATATAAGCCATGAATATAACGTGATAAAGCATGCCTTTCCTAGCCACCACCCGTTCACCCTTACTCAGGCAGGATACGCGTTGCAATCGCGCATAAAGTTGCCAATACACACAGTTGGTCTCCGTACACTATGATCTCCATTACAAAGTCTTCTCGCTGCTTCTTAGTCTCTTAACAAAGTATCTTACATCTTCGCCAGGTTCTTAGCAAAATCCTCAAATTTATTAATTTGGCGCGTGCCATGGAGCGGTGGTAGGTCATACGTACGGCAGTTACGTTATACTCGAGAATCTTCTGGCGTCCGTCTTTCTCCACGTAGACCTGCTTAGCGATCCATACCATCTGCTTCTCTTCGCCACTGGATAGCTGAATCTTCGCAACGCCGTCGATTCTGATCGTGACCGGTCTCGTCTGTAAGACAGAAACAGTTCTCACATCATGGACGCGTGGTTCGTTGTCGACCCAGCTGTCCTCCGCATACTTTTGTAGGGCTGAATCAATATCTTAGTCTGACGATGCTTTTACTTCAGAGATAGAGGAAGGGGTCAGTGGCGCACCAGGGACCCCGAGAAGGCTGACTCGGCCTATTATCATTTTGCCATGTTTGCTGAAACAATCGGCCCAGGCGCCACAGGCCGCTTTCCTGTCAGCCGCCTCATAAAGGAAATCAATGCTTCGCTTAACATCAGGTGGGAGGACTTTAGGGTCATATTCATATTCCAGAACGGCCATTTTGAGGACTAGAGTTCAAAATGCTATTGAGTTCCTATCCGAGGGTGGCTGCAACCAGGGTAATTCCCAACATTCAGAAGACTTATGCTCTTAGTAGTTTGACGAAGCCCCCATCTATTCCGTTTTAATGCAATGGATTCGGCTCTGCAGCCCTCTTTTTTCGTGCCCGTGGATTGCGGAGTTTGGATTTATAAGTTAACGGCTATTATTAAACATTAAGAATACTTCGTTATGTGTTCTAAATGAGCTACCTGTGCTTACTATTTGTTATCCTCAATGAAAGGCCTCCGCTCCACATCCCACCTTTCCCTTATGCAGAGTGATAAGGCTCGGAGTGACAGGGTTCGGAGTGACAGGGTTCGGAGTGACAGGGTTCGGAGTGACCGAACCAAGACTAAAGTGCAACTGCTACATTCTGCAAATCCATCTGACACGTCTAGTGGCCTATGTCTTTCCATGAATTGCTACATTGACCCCTCTTGTGCGCAATATCTGGTAGGCCTCTGGTATACTACGTAAAATCCTTGAAAATCACTAGATACCTAGACACCCGGACGCCGACGGACATTATACGGGACTGCGTTTAGTAACATTGTACATTCCTAGAAGAGTCAGGACTAATCGCTGAAATATACGACACCGTTGTTGCACTCCTGCTAGGCACGCACTTGCTCTAAATATCGCTAAGTTTGTTGATATTTAAACTTTTGGAATTTCAGAAAGAAGAAAGCAAAGAATTGACAAAAATGCCGAGCGCCTTCCCTTCGCGACTGCCGCCGAGCTTCCGGGATAAGGAAGCTGAGCTAGCCATGCACATCAAGGGCTCCTTCAATGCCGTGGCCGTTGGCGACCTCATTCAGATGGTTCCCTTCTCTAGCCGACGAGATCCAGACATTCAGGCGCTCGTGGAGCTGATGCAGGGTTCCGATATCACCTTTGCGAACAATGAGAGTACTATCACGGATCGACTGACCTTCCGAGGCCCCATCGCGCACATGGAAGCCGATAAAGATGTGGCAGAGGACTGGAAGAATATGGGCATCGATATGGTGACAAAGGCAAATAACCACACGTTTGCATGTGGCGATGTTGGCCTAGTTCAAAACTTAGAGGAGCTGCGTCGTGTTGGCATTGAATACGTCGGCACAGACTACAATACGGCAGAGGCGCGACTACCGCGTTTCAAGACAACGCCTAAGGGCATTATCGGTTTCATTGGATCCTATGCTGAAGTGGAGGACTATTCGCAGCTCTACGGGCTGCCTGCAGGTGAACCGATTACTGTGACTCCAGAACAGCTCGAGCAGTTGCGGGAAATGCGCAACAGTATTGTTGCACGCCGCGACGAAGTCAACATGCCCATTGCTCTACCACAAGCTGACCCCGAAGGAGCTGTTCTCGTTTTTGGACGGCTCTTCAAGATCGAAGGGGTCAGTGACGAAGCCGATGCTGAGGTGACTTTAATAAAGAAGCGGATGGAGCATTACTATACCACCAAGGGAGATATCACGTACAAGAACAACTCACTGCGCTTGAACGTGTACCAGGGTGTCACTGCGGAGCAAATAAAGCAGCTGCGCGCTATGGCTGGCATCAAGAATGCCCTTGACGTTAATACTCTTGACGCCTTTGGCATTCACTTCAGAGTAACACCGAAACCCGGAGAGTATACATACGAGATGGATATTCAGGATTATAGAGATATTCTACGTGAGGTCCGCTCTGGGAAACAATTCTCTGAATTTTTGAGCGTCACTATCCATTGGCACCAGAACCGCTTCTCTTTCCAAAGCTACTCCTTCGACCACTACCCAGCTGACTATCAGATTAAGTTCGCACACGGAGTTATTGATAATGGTGCCGACTTCTTTTTTGCCCACGGTGTTCACACTCTCAAGGGAGTTGAAATTTATCGCGGAAAGCCCATCTTCTATGGAATATCGAACTTTGTCTTCCAGCATCAGCAGTTCCGCTCGTGGCGCGACGATGCCAGCGGTCGTACACCTACAGCACTAGAGGACCCCATTGTGGGTGATGGCGAGTCCAACGAGACACGCTGGAGCTGGCTCAACCAACCAGAGAACTGTGAGGCGTTACTAGTTTCGGCCAATTACACAAACGGCAAGCTTTCCCAAGCGCTTTTATATCCTGTGGATCTAGGCAAGACACCTCGCTACGGGTCTATGATTGGAACCCCTACCAGGCCTAAGCCAGAGGTGGCACAGGAAATTCTCAGCCGAGTCGCTGAATACTCACAGCCATTTGGAACAACGATCGATATCAAGAATGGAGTCGGAATCGTGCACGTCTCGTCCGAGTAGTATAATCTCAATGTGAGACTTGCCGTTTACGCTATAAGTCATGTACGTTGAAATTTTACGAGTATGGTAATTGTTGAGTCAAAAGACAGATGGAGGGACTCATTGTGTCCCCTGGCCCTAACTGCCCTCCCGCTCCAATTCTCGGTCGAATCACGTCACCTTGTAGCAAATAAAAAATATTATTACTATTCTCTTCTGTCGTCTACAAGCTTGGTTTTGAAATAGGGTATGTTGACATTAAAGGTATAAGGCTATTTTATAAGGAGGTAGGTTGATATTTAATTAGTGAAAGAAATTAAAACAGGTAAGAGGCTGCTTTAGCGTACATTAATTATGTTACTAAGCTTATTAGATAGTCCTATTCTAGTCCTACACAATATTCCCCACTAGGTATATGGTTAAAACAATTAAGGATTTATGTCTGCATATAATATGTACAAGATCTCTGGCGAAAGGTCCCCCTTGCTCAAGTAATTGATCAAACTCAAGAGAGCGGATTAAATTTGTTACCTCACATGTGAGATACTCCATTACAAGAGATCGTAAAGCGTCCATTTCATGAGCAAGATCCGGCGTATGAGCATACGTGTAACGTACGAGCTCTGCAACATCGCCAAGGCGTGCCGAATATGGTCTTATGGAGCTTGTGTAAACTGAGTGTCTTTAAAGCCTCTATCCCCCACTTGTTAGCAAAGACATAGAGGCGTGCGTGGCCGAGAAAAACAGGCGTGTAATCCTCCTCGGCGGTAGAGTTTTGGCGGACTTCACATCGATATAAGGCGCCCAATTGGGGCGTTTCAACGTTAAAGACTTTCTTGTCAAATGAGTCACGTAGGACACGGCTTTTAGGTGACTTTTTAGGTTTTTTGGACGTTTTGTAGAGAATGACCAATCATCCGCCTCTGCTTCTGCCCCCTCTGGTTCCAGCTCTTCTGCTATTTCGCCTGGCTCATTGGTATCAACATTTGGAGCCGGCAATACCGAAGAGGCCTTATCTGGAAGTCCAGGTTCTGGGCGTTGGATGAAAACTGGCGTCTCGTAGTCTCCTGTGTACGCAAACTGACAGATACGGATGAAGGTATCTTCATGCACATCCTCAAACGTCACTATCCTAGTTACTATGTTATACTTACGTAGTTATAGTAGTTTACTTATAATAGTAGCACTTTATAGCAGAAAATTAAGGTGTGGTTAACAGCTAGTATCACTAGGTAGTAACTAGTAGATTACTGCTCTTTCTAAAATTATAGGCCATTTACCTTAGGGTGGTAATTAGACACGTGATTTAAAAAGAACGTAGGCTTAGTTTTAGAATAACAAGGGATTTGTACTAGTAACATATTTGCTAATATTATAGTACATTACTTTAATGTAGTTAAAAAATGCACTAAAGTAAATGCATAAGAACTATGTTTCTATTGTTAGAGCTAGCTAAATTGTTATGGAAAACCTTTCTAGTACATTTGCTATATTCACTTAAACCTACATGTGCTAGCATCCTTATGTAGCTAGATGTATTTATCTACTAGTCTATCTTTCTATGTTCTACTATAGTTATAGTAAAGGTAAGCTAACAACATACATATTAGTCCCTTAGATAGAGAACTAGGCTAATGATTATAGTGTAGCTAAAGTTAGACATTATAATTTAATGCTATAAGGCTGCTTATGTCCATTTTAGTTTATACACATGCTACTATATAACCTTACTAATGTAAGTAAATGTAGGAGTATAATAGATGTTGTTTTAGCACTGTCTAAACTAGTAAACTAATGCCTAGCTTTTCTATTAGCTTAAGTAGTCTTATGCTCTAGTTATAGAGGCTGCTACTATTCTTTAAATTATATTACACTATAGACATAGCTCTATATTAACAATCTTAAGACTAAAAGTCAGCATTAGAGTAATATGTGTCATCTTAGCCCTAGATAGCCTAAAATGAGATAGAGAGAGATAATTACATCTAATTTAGAGGGCTTACTATAATTGAAATTGTTAGATAATTAGGGTTCCCCCTAAGAGTTGGCTATATTATAATATCATGTAAGTAAAATAGCTTAGAAGTTAGTTATAGAAGATCTTAATACACCTAACTATATTTAAGTACTTTATATTATCAACTAGCTATATGAACTTAGAGCTAGTAAAGACATCTTACTTCCTTAAGTGAATACATTTAAGCTCCCCTATGCATATTACTACTAATATACATAAAACAGCTTATTGTTATAGGAGATTAGTTAAGTGGCAAGTTGTTACTACTAGAGGGATTAATAGACCTAAACTTTCCTATTATAAGTAACCTCTATACTTGTTATGCTACTTAAATCGTTCTTTACTACACCCTAGAGACATTAGTTAAGGTTTCTATTATACCTAGCCTATTTACAAATGGTAATAAATTACATAAGCTTAAACATAAGAGCTTTATAAAGTTTCTTAGTAAAAAGTTTCATACTAAGGAGTTTAAGGCTATTCTAGATAAGGTGAGTATACTAAATGTAATAAGATGTAGCTTATACATTCTAGGCTGTACTTTACATAGGCCTCCTAGGGCTAAATAATGATATTAAGAACCTAGGGAAGCGCTTCTTAGATGATATTCTAAAGATTAAGTTGTCTAGTCTACATTACACTAATCTAAGCGTTATAGATGTTCTAGGCCTATTTTATAGTAAGTAATGTAGAGAATAAATAGTAAATGTTCTTAACTTAATGTAGATCTAACTAAGTATTAGACTAAGGAAGACAAGGCTATTATTTATAGGTTAATTAAGCGTTACATTACTAATCTATGTATAATTATTATATATATAATCCCCTACTAAAATAAAAGTAATAGCTAACCTTTCTAGGGCTGTCCTAGATGCTTAGAACAACTTAGCTAACTAAGAGGTCTTTTAAATGATAAGGGCTGCTAACCCTACTAGAGTTTAAATAGTTAGGATTATTACTAAATGTAATGCGCTTTAGGAAGGTGACAAGCTAGGAGTGAGTTGCCTTTGCATATTTAAAATGTTTATCTAACGTTTAGTAGGCCCTTAAGATTATATAGAATTTAGTTAAACGACTGTACTATAGGTGGTTTATAGTTAAGAATCAGTCTATAAAGGAGATCTAGGATAGTGTTATAATAGAATAGCACTATATTAATAAGAAGAAGTTCTTTAATACTATGCCTTTTAACTAATTGTTAAAAGATTGGGTGGGGATTCCTGCCCTAAAAAAGTTTCTAGGGAAGCTCTTATATACTTACATTCGCAGCGAGTTCCCTAGGCTTGTTTAAGAAATTTAAAAGCTTGTCTATACATGCTATAATAAGCTTAACGCACTAGGGCCTTCCTAATAGACATTTATAGAGTAGTAGCAGTTTATAACCTAGCTAGTAGCTATATATTAGAGAATAGCAATTAACAGCCTATCTAGTTATTATAACTCTAACCTAGAGCCTAAGCATTATCTTAAGCTTAGAATGTATATCTAAAATGCTAATAAGTCTTTTAGTAGATTAATAGAGACATGTAGACATACTAGGCCATTTAATATAGTTAATAGTACTATTAACATGTCTTTTAGCCCTATTCCTATTAAAAAGCATATAAGGAATAAGAACATTAACAATTAGATTCTTAAATAATATTAATAGTTATATAGTTAGTACTAGATAATTAACCTAGCTACTATTACATATACTATACATCTTAGTAATAAGGACTAGGCTGTAAAGGACATTTATAATATACTTAAAGCATACTATAAGGTTGCTTTAAAGTGCTATATAGATAACGTAGTTTTATAAGTTGTTAAGAGGATCTATCTAGGTTCTAATAGTCTAGTAAGAGCAATTAGTCCTAAATATATAAGGATGCTTTTAGATATAGAGTTAGCTGACATTATAGCTAAGAGCTATGCTACTTCTAGTACTAGGACTAAGATTAGATAAAGCTTTAAATCTTATAGAAACTCTTCCTATCTAATACTTTGTTATTTTAGTTATTAAGATTTTAGACTATGTAGAAACTCTTTACTATAACGAAAACCATTAATAATATTTCTATAAGTCCTTATATAACGTACATGTATAGCGAATGTGCAAAACAAGCGAATGTGCAAAAATATCG
>JPKD01001324.1:0-11623 GCA_000750935.1 Pseudogymnoascus sp. VKM F-4519 (FW-2642)
ATGGGTGGGTGGAGGGGGTGTTAGGAGGGGAAAGGGGATGGGGAAAAGAGGATTAGTGATTATGGATGCGGTGATGGAGGTGTGAGATATGTGTTTGATATACGTTGAGAGTAAGCCTGCCGATGGTGGCGGGTTCTCCTGGCGGGTTCTAGGAGAGAAGGGGGAAGGGAGGTTTATTGCGAGATCTTATGGTATTTAGTAGTAATAGCTAAGTTATATATTATGGGATGATAAAGGATAGATTTTGTGAATCTAGTGAATATGCTATAGTTACTGTGACTGAAAGCTTTGTGGGAGGGAACCTGAGAAGGGAAAAGGAGGTTTTGGATTAAAACATGATGATAATAATACCAGCATACGGCAAGTACAATCACACAAAACCATAAACTCAACACAGTCGGGCTCTTCCACACACAGGCTTGCAATTTAGTTGATTGCAAGGTAGATATTTCCAATTTCTAGTATAGTTTATATATCATTAGCCATGAACGAGAAACCACGAAACTCTTCTTGCATCCTGTTGGTAAGTGCTGTGGCGTGTAAGCATCGTATAGAACTTGAGTGGGATTAATGTTACCTACCACTTTCCACTGGAGCGAGCATTGAAGTCTCCCTCGTGAACGCGGAATCAAAATTGGAAGTATCCATCTCACTTTCCACAGTTGGTAGAAAGGGTGGAATAACCCTCTTATTGTAAATATCTTCCCAATCTACCGGCTCGAACCAGACATGCGACATGACTTCCTGAGCATCAGTTGGGCCACTGCCCAATCTTCGTTCTGGATCCCTCGTCAATAGCTTTTGCAGAACTGAGACTGCATCCCGTGACATGTGGATCGGATAAAGAGGTTCACTTGTAAGGATCGCATCGTAGATTTTGTCTTCGTCGTCGCCAGAGAATGGCGACTGGGCTAACAACATTTGGTATAGTAAGATTCCCAGAGCCCACCAGTCGACAGAGCGGCCGTAGGCTTTATCAAGCAGCATCTAATGGCATGTTAATAAATATATAAACCGAATACCACTCCTAAGTCAGAGGAGAGTAGGAGTAGAGTTATAAGTTAACTTACTTCAGGGGCCATGAATTCAAGGCTGCCGCAAAACGATGTTGTTGTGGATCCGTACCATATATCATCTTTAGAACAACCAAAGCCCGCGAGCTTGATATGTCCATCCAATGCTAGTAGCACGTTATCAGCCTTTACATCTCGGTGAATAATCCCATTCCCATGAATATATTTTAAAGCTAGACACAATTCGGCAGCGTAGAACCTATTTTTATGTCAGTTATATTAGTCGAGAAAAGGAGAGGGCACTAACATTGCCTGCTGTGTACTAAACCGGCCGTTTTGGAGGTGGAATAGTAGGTCGCCACCAGCAAAATACTCCGTAACAAAGTACAACCTTGTCTCTGTCTGGAATGTGGCAACTAGATGACATAGGAAGGGATGTTTGTACTCTGTCCCCAGCATGAGTAATATCCTCTTCTTTCTTCTCACAGACTCCTGTTCATTATTCCTACTGACAAATTCTTTCCTGAGGGTTTTGCAGGCGAACAGTTTTCTCGACTTCTTCATCTGGATCAAAGCAACTTTGCCAGAGCTTCCTTGACCCAGCATGGCCAGGAAGTGCATGTCATCCAAGATCATTTCTTCTGGGGTCGGCTTTCTTGCAGCTGCATTGTATGGATTGCCGCTAAGGCCAGCGGGTTCTTCGTCGGCCTCGTCTAGTACCGCGGGTAGACTCTCATTTAACGGCGCAGAAGGGTGTTCGGCATCAGGGCCGATATCTGGGTCTGAGACCCTAGGAAGAACTACCAAGGTGATTTCTCCCATTTGTTAAAAGCGGTTTGTCCTGGAATGACTACGTATAACTGATGAAGTCCCCAGTCTTCTCAAAACGGGTAAACTAAGAATTCAGAGTATGCCCATACTTTCCTTTGATGTTGTGGACATATTTAATGGAGCAAGGCTTAGGCGATATGCAAGAACTGCGCCACTACTCGCTCGCTCAGCCTCTGTATGGTCGATTAGATCAAAAATCGTAACCGACAGGAATATGATATTCGCGGGCATTCCCTAATAATAGTCCCAACGCCCAGCCTTTAACAGCCAAAACCAACGCTAATTTCAGGCAACCAATGTAAAATATTGAAATTAATATACGTAGATGAACTGTGCCATTGTCAATAGACGCAACAGGATGAATATATATTCCCCACCCTCAACTTTATAGGACGGCTTTAAATAATGTATCACGTTGGAGCGGGCGAGCTTTGACGACAGCATACAACTTTGCAAAGATGAGGCTCTCTAGCTTTCTTGTTGGCGTGTCTATTGTCAGCCTTGCAGCTGCGCTCACTCCTTACAGTATGTACTTCTTGTTTACTCTATTTCCCTGGTCAGCTACTAAGTCATGGGAAACAGGTTATGACTGCGGTTATGCTAAAACCGTAATGTTCAATGGCACAGGCGTCGATATTTTTGTTCGCTGCGCAGAAACCACCTACCACTGCAATCGCACGCTACGCGGTGAAGAATTGTTCTTAATTAATAGCACAAACGAAGCCGTTCCCGCCGATTGTGAAAAAGAGACATACAGCCTACAGCCTTCCTGGTTCAGTGGACTGCTGGCGATGCCTGGCTTGACCGAACTTAGTGGAATCAGTATTATACCCTATTATAACCATGGTCCTCACAAAATTACCAGCATTGAGCTACCAGACCTTGTTAATATCACGGGGGGTATCTCCATCATCGATGCCGATTCGATCTCGAATTTCAGCGTACCGAAGCTCAAACATATCGATGGAATCCTGGAACTCAACTTCACGGGAGGGCCGGCCATAGATTTGTCTTTTCCGAGCCTGTTCCAGTCTTGATTTCCCCGTTCTAAACGAATCTAGTCATTACACTGGTACTAAAGGGTGAGTGCCATCTATACACCCTCGCTATCGAGCGGATGATACTAATCCGACATTTCAGTATGGGTCGCTCTGGCTACTCTGGCTATTCAAACTATTCGATTAGTATCGACTCGAGTGGAAATCTCGATTGCAATGCTTTTGCAGCGAGCGTCGTAAACTCGACTGGCTACGAAAGAAACGGCGTATCGTGTACTTCAAAGAAGGGAAGCATTACCCTCACCCAGCCCAGGCCCGAGGTCACTAGTACTGCATTTAGGATTCACGGCGGGGGTTTCCTGGCTTTGACAGCTCTTCTAGCGTATATATTGGCGATGTAAGAGGGATAGAGCCTCTACCTATTAGCACGATTGAGACTATTATCCAGAGGATACGCAAGCTTGTGTATGGCAGAGTCGACAGGATGCCCAATTCTCTTAAGTCTATGGTCGCATGTAGTAGTTATAGTGATACTCCACACTAAGTACTCCATTCTCATCGTATTTATCTAGTACGACGTCTAACTCTTCCCTTAAGACCCGAAATCATCACAGTTATCACTCTCACCAATCTCAATCCAGAATTCGTACTGGCTCTGCTTCGTTCCTCTCACTACCTCAACGCCATCATCTCTTTTTCTAATACACTTGTCATGAATGGCCTGAGCATTTTGTGCGATCTCGGCTTGCTTCATACAGAAATGCGGCGCGCCCCATCGCTGGAAATATAATCAGTATCATAGAATATAATGGAAGAAGAGCGCATACATAGGTCTGTAACCAGATCCCAGCGTGAATGCCACCGGGCTGATAGCATTCGCCTGCACGCGTCCAACCCTGGTTCGGAGTACGCAAGTCATCCTGGGGCATTGCGATGTCTTGTCTGTCGAGATCGTAGTGAACGGGGAAGTTCTTTTTCTTGCTCCCATCGTTGAAGGCGCAGATGACTTTTTCGGGGTCTTCGTTCAGACTGTCGATGGCTAGTTGCATTGCTAATGCGGAGACTTCTTCTTGTTGGTCGCAGGCAATTTCTCCATCCTTCATACCAGCATGAACCTAGGAAAACATGTTTAGTATAATGGACTGTAAAGAAAGGATGTATTAAGCCATTTACCCCTAAGCTGGCTGTTAAAACCACGAGTAGAAAGCTTAGCTTTGGAAGCGACTTTGCAAAGGAGGAAAGGATAGCCATTATAGCTCTCAAGGCGTTTATCAAGATACGAGATATTTTCAGATGAGGAAGGTGCTTCCCAGAACTGTTATATCTTTGTAATGAGTTTGAGCTGTAGAACGGTTATGAGTGGACTGGTAGAAGTTGCTCGATTAAGAGGACTGGCAGCTTCTTTATTATGGCTTCAGCGCAGCTCCTTCTAATCTAGATTGACAGATAATTATTTTTAGGACATGTCTATGAAGTTATCAACCTAGTGACTGCGGGACTATCGGATAGACACAGCCCGTGGACCTATTCTCTATGTAGTGTGATATACTGACGATTTAATGTTGAAACAAAGCTAAGGAATCCTATATAATCCTCTTCCTTCTAAAGAAAGCCTAGTATAATATTAGGCAGAGGATTCAAGATCGATCTTTAAGCTATTTCCGACTATTGTGTGGGGTTGGATTGTAACGAGCCCCACATAGTATCGCTTAAACTGCGGGAAGTGTTGCAACTCTCATATTGATCGGCGGGAATGCCGTCATGTAGACCCAGATTTAATGTGCATCGGCAGCTAATCGCGAACGAAGGAGCTGCCAATGCTTTATATGGAGAAGCTAACAAACCTGCCATCAATCAGCTGCCAGAGATACATGAGCTGTAAATAACTTCAATCTCAACCGTCCTTAGCGTTGTGCATAGCCATGTGCCCATTTAAGCATCAATCCACAACATACATCCTTAGAGTGGTGCACATCGTCGGCCATCATCGACGATACATTCCGAATTAAGTTTTGAGAGGATTCAACGCTAAATCCTTCATAGCAATGCCCTTTACGGCGATCAAGCACGCGACGATCATGTTACTGCAGGTGCCAATATTGCAAGCTGCGGTGTTGGTTTACCATCGCTCTCTTCCGAGTCTAACTTTTTGAAAGGGTGACTATTATTAGGCTTAGGATGTTCTGATATAAAGAGAACCCTCGCGCCTTATCATATATTAAGTGGTCCAGATTCACATACGCCATCTCGCTGCCTCATATTGGTTCTCCCTTGGCTTTTTATCCTTATTTCAGCTTGATTATTCCTATTACACGACAGAAATGCTTTCTTCCATCTTTCTCGCCGGTCTCTTGACCGCGTCTACGTTTGCTTTTCCTTTCGAAATCCCCGCGGCTCTTCAAGCACGAGGCGATCAAAAGTACTGTGATGCCGATGTCATGAATGCCGACCCGCCAAATGAGTACTGCTATCAATTCTGCGATTTTAAGACGGTCAGGAGAGTTTCAGACAAACGTAAGTCTTCCCCGACTACTATTTTTGTGCTGTCCAAAATCAGAAAGCTAGAGGCTGACATTATCTGCGTACCACAGCTGTCCAGGTATCTGAGAGGAGCCACTGCACCGGCGGTCCCGCAGGAGGATGCCCAATTGCCATCTTAGACCAGGCAACGATTGAAGTATCGTCCACCGAGACCCACGGAACTTCAGACACAACGACAGTAAATGCCGGGATTTCGTTTTTCGGTGCTAATCTTGGAGTCTCCTTCGCGCATTCGGTAGAATCATCGCATGCAAGCACGCACGGGACATCAACATCAACAGCTTCAACAAACACGCTATACATCCCCGAAGGCAAGGAAGGGCACGTGGTGTTCTTCGCCTACTACGAGGAGCATTGTGGCATTTCGGCTGCGATACGCAAGGCAAACCTACAGGACGACAAGGATTTCGACTGCAATCCTGATTACAACCTCCTAATTAGCCACGACGCCAATGTGGATAGCATAAAGGGGATGCAGTACAACTGGGACGGGATTCATCCGGGTGATATCTATAACTACGTAGACGTAAGTATTTTTTCTTTTCTTTTACGGCTACTTATTAGAACTTCTAAATTAACGCGCCGCAGGCTTGCATCCGACTTCCAATGACAACAGTTAACGGCCATGCCAAGGGCCAGTACCAAGTATGCGACAGTGACAACACGGATAACGCTTGCAAGGAGTGTCTGGGTTGCGATGCGGAAGAAGATGCTTAGTGGATGATTGTAATTACATTGGCAGATAGAAAGGCAGGGCATAAGTTATATCTGGAGAATTGATGATAGAACGAATTAGAACAAACATGCCAACATAACACATTAGGCTTACATTGTAGCTTGATCAGCTTCAATGAAAGTAGGCTTACATGTTTTTTGCCGTTTATTCCTATGATAGGGATAAACGGCATGCCTCTGCCATCTTGTGACTGCATGTCGTCATGTTTGAAGTTAATCGCGGGATGACGATGTCTAGGGCAATGTGATAATTTCAAGTTTTCTCGTCAACAAACCACACCAAAGGCGAGCCCCCAATCTACCAGTCGACAGCGAAGCAGATGTAGTCTTGGAATTTTAGTTTTAATTATGCCTACATTTATTGTTATCGGGCAATGTATACACGTTAAAAAAACTGGGCATATTCCAACGCCAACACACAACACGCCCTGGGCGAACCTATTAAATCGCTGTTCTATCAACAGCATGCTTTTTCTCTCTCGCGTCTTCTGTTAACCCTCCCCCGGGGCTCCAGTTAATATTACATCTTGTCGTCGCCCTCTTCTTCCCCGTATTGTTTCTTGTCCCCGCCGAGTCGCCCCGTCGAGTCGTCGAGTCGTCGACCCAACGCCCTATACCACCGACGACTCCCTATGCCTCGGGAACAAGCCCCTCATCCCCTGCCCACCCTTCGTCTTCGTCGTCGTCGTCGTCGGCTCCGGCACCTCCTCACGAATAATGTTCGACCGCTGCGGAGCATTGGTCGTATACCCCGACTGGACGTTATCAGTCGCGAACCCCTGGTTTCCCGGTGGATACCCGACGTTGCCATTGTACGCCGTCTCCTTGGCGAAGGTGCCCGAGTCGCGCTTCTTGCGACCGATCAGGACCCCGCCGAGGAACAGGCAGGCGGAGAGGAAGAGCAGCACGAGGGAGGTCCAGGTGAAGGCGAATGCGTAGCGGCCGACGCTGGCGCTGCGGCCGTCGCTCTGGAAGCGGTCGCGGGCTTTCACGAATACGGCGCTGGGAGGGAGGTTAGTTGTTGTTGGAGGATGGAGGATTGGAGCGAGGGTAACTCGCCTCATCAAGCAGGCGGCCAAGCATAGCCAGAAGGTCGCAGCGAGGGTGAGCAGACCGGTTGCGCCTGCGACCACGCGGATGCATGACAGGACACCGCTCAGGGCGGCAAAATTGGCAAAGATGAAAGCGATGAAGAAAAACACCCATCCGAAGCGCCACATGTAGTAGTAGTACTTGGACGTAGTATTATGGCCGTGGGATCTACGCCTCCATTAGCCCCGCACTTCCAACAATTTCATTCCACAAAAACTCACCCGACCAGCGCCGAAGGCGCACCCGTTGAGTTTCCTCTCCACGCATAACCCAGCGGCAAAGCCGGAACCGGGCTCCCGCAGTTATTATTATTGTCGCCGCAGACGTACCAGAACGTCCACTGGGAATTGGGTCGCGCGTCCCCAATGCCCGATGTGTCGGCGCGGAGGAACCAGATCTTGTTCAGTGGGGTGTGGTGCGTGACGCCCGATAGGACCACCAGCCACAGCATCACCAGGGCACCGGCGAGGAGGATCCATGATACGGCCCCGAGGAGGCCACCTGGGGTTTAGTTTAGCTAGGAGCTCTCCGAGACCCGGTGGGCTACATACGCTTTCCCGCGCCTGCCATTTTTGAGAATTAAGAGGGGTCTGTAATCGAGCGTTACGGGTTACGCTGGGCTTTGGAGATAAGTCAGTTTTCAACTCCGTCGGGACACCTCGCAGCCGACTTGCCTTCCAATTTTATTTGTTGAAGAGCCCGGGATGTGGTTACTGGACCGTGATCGTAAGGTGACAAATATTAAGATTCCGCAGCAAAATTTTAGAATCAATCAAGAGGAAGTAACAAGGTCAAAGGAAGGTAAACGAGGGTGTGCTGATACTTAAGCCTTAAATTATTTCCAAACAACATCCAAGTTCTCGTAACAAACGTACGAACAACGTAAGTGCGGACCCTGATATCATCGAATGACGACAACCACTTCTCCCACCCAATTCACCCCCAATTCGCTGCACAACGAAGCCCGTTTGTGTCAAAACCCAGCGAGAAATCTTGCATCACTGCCCAAACCATAGCGTCGAGCTATGAGATAATGGCGTGGTTCGGAAGTCATAAATGACGCCTACTCTGTGAGACTAGGTGAGACCATGTGAGACTACATTGGACGAAAGTGCCGCTAGAAGAGTAGAAGTTGGCTAGACGGCTGGCCGGAACTCACACATAAGACAGCCGCCATGCCCGAGGGGGTAAAGTTGCTGTCTCAGAAAAACTTTTAGAGAAAGCAGGGAATGGCCGAATTGGAGCGAGGCGGGATCTGGTAATATGGCGGTAATGGTTGACAGCATCACTGGCATCTTGTCATAGTTCGGACGGATGACTAAGCGGATCTGATTAGATCGTGATGGCATCTTGGAACTTTTCAAAACATAACATTGCGGTCGTGCGTGGGTAAGAAAGGGAAGGCGGGAATAAATAATTTGATTCCTTTCTCCGCCCCAAAAGCACACATAACAATAACACATCTCAGTCCATATTCCCTTCTCCCTCCCACCCAGGCGGCACTTCAACTTCAGGGGCCAAAAATTCAACAAAATAAACCGGCAAAAACCGAAAAAGAAATAACAGAAATATACAACAGTGGGTATTCGCTGGTGGTCAACCCACCCAACTACTAATCCACCGATCTCAAGCAACCACTTACTTTTTACTTTAGTTAGTGACATCTAGCCTAGCAGGTGAGCCCCTTGCCTTAAGAGGGAAAGCGAATAGGGGACCATGGCACGACGCCACTATATAAGTGGATAGTTATTTCTTAGATAAGGGCTTCGTGCTCAACTCAATATAGTATTCTGTTATATACTGTAACGTGTTACTTGAAGCCTTTGTGTCTGATCCCCTGCCTCCTCTAATAGGTTAACCCTTACGCAAGAAACCTCTGTGACTATCATTGTTTGATAGCCAGCGTTACAAGATGGTAGAACTGCCTGGTGTTGAACAATGTCACGTGCATCATTGAGGGTAATTCTGGCCCTGTGATTAGGCAGAGGAAGGCAACAACACCTGTATCATTGACAGAACCACGTATCCTTGCCATAATCGTCTCGTCGGACGGCCCTGTACGGTAACCGTACAAGATGCTGCGCCGCAAATATTAAAAAAATACTATAAGACCACCTACGATACGCAATAGCCGTGAAACTTTGTTCCTCGCCCTTATTGTTTCCACGGGATAGGATCATCACCATCGTCGTTATCGTCACCATCATCAGATCTAAAATATAATGGGAATCCCACCTCAAATCCCTAAAGAGGTGCTCCGCGAAATCGTATCCTATTTAAACCGCAGCGATGATCTCACCCCCTGTCCCTTAAGTGGTGTTGCGCTCTCGGCGCTGTATGGACATGTAGATCTGCGGACGTTCCCGTTTCTGGATAGTGCATATGTCTACGATATGGAAGATAGCGATGCCGATGCTGATGTCGATGCCGACGACGATGATGATGAAGAGGTTCTCCAGGATAAGTCAGCCGGGCAAGACGTGATAAGTTTAAAGAGGCAGAAGAATCTAATTTCATCCCTGGCAACGTGAGAGCATGATTCCATTCGCTCCAATGCCAATGCCACACATCTTCTCATCTACGTACCTCCTCCCTTTGCTAACCATACACTACCTTTGCAGAAATCCCAATCTAGGACAACTCGCCTCGGCCTTTTCGGATGGGACAGAGTTGCACTATTTTTCAGATGCTCCCGATTCCCTCACGCCGGATACGATCATATCCGCAGCGTCAAGCATGACATCCCTCACCTCGGCGAAGCTGACCAAGAACGTGCTCTCGGCATGTATCATCTCGTCACTGCATAGCTACCCTCATCTCGAGCGTTTATATGTGCAGGATCTCAGTCCCTTTGAGGTTATTTGGGATTCGACAAAACTGACATCCTTGAGGAGTCTGAAGTGGAGGATTCCAAACGTGCATCGTTGGCCAAATGGGGACGAGGAGCTTCGCGGGATTATTCGCGGGATTATTGGATATATAGCCAACGTCGTGAGGCGTACCTGTCCCTTGTTGACGGAGTTGGATATCATCATTGAGGACTCGTTTAGTGATGTAAACGGGAGCTACAAATTACCTGATATCCCGCAACAAGCGGTTGAGGGAGTTGAAGACAGGGTACGTTTTTACCAGGACACGGCCCCCGACGACGACGACGACGACGACGACGAGAGCTTGACGCTGGGAAATCTACAACACCTAGGTCTCCAATGGAACCACTACAACGTAGTAGACTCCCAGACATGGCAGCTGGTGGAACGACTCATCCGTCAAAATAGCTCGACACTAACCAGTTTAACCATCCCGTCTGATCTCTGCGATCCCATCCTCAATTCGTCCATCACCCTCAAAAACTTAACATCCTTAAGTATCGATGGAACCGTACGGACCCCCGTAATCGCCGAGGGCATAACATCGCGATTCGGCACCCAACTCGAACGCTTCTCCCTCTCAGACACGGACACCCCATTCACCGCATCGCTAGGTCAAACCTTTGGATCATGGACCCGCCTCAAATACCTCTGCATCGGCGACGTCGAGATGGCAGGTGGACCCTATGGCAACGATGGCCGACCTGATTTCGAAGCTTACGATCTCATGGAATTCATCACCCACCTTCCCCGCGGACTAGAAGAGCTCTACCTCAGAATTCACGGCTACAGTCTGTGGCTCGATGATCCCTCTGATTTCGAGCCGATGCGTCGACTCGCGGGGCCCATTTTCAGGAGGCTGAGATGCTTGCATACTTGTGATATCCTCGCATACATAAGTAACATGGATGGTGGGTTGAGCATGGAACAACCCGAGAATGCGGTGCATTACCGACGACTTCCTCATCTCCGAGTTGGATGCGGAGATGCTGATGGTGGTGTTTCTGATGCTAGAGAAGAAGGTCTGAATAAGGAGCGGCGGCGGTTAGATACGACGAGTAGGACTAAAGATATCTGGACGTCAACGATGGATTCCGTATACCAAGACGAAAATAACCCTGTCATATCTCATTCATGTCAGACGATCGAGGTTGATGAAGATGGGGATGGGGATGCTGGCTTCGAGGGTCGTGATGCGGAGGGTGTCTGGATGGTCGGGGAGACGGTGTTCTGTGGTGGTGATAAGACGTGGCCTGGCCAGACGGGGTTTAGGCTTTGGAGGTATGAGGAGTATGAGAGGGCGGGGAGTGGGAAGGGGGTTTAAGGGAAGGTGGATGGATGGTGGTCGAGGGATGGCGGCAATAGATAGCCCAATGAAATCAAACTGATTCACCCAAATTACGCAGGTCATGATTATAGTCCCCATCAACAAAAAACTTCACCATCACCATAACCATCACCAACACACACATCTCACAATCACACAATCTCACCCCCCCTCAAAAACCAATCAAAGCCACTCAGCACACATGCTTTTATTCAC